>CM059278.1:26789531-26792031 GCA_030347295.1 Setipinna tenuifilis
AAACAAACGACAGGAACTCTAAACGAACAGGAGGGAGGGAGCAGGGAAGAGGAGGGGGGGAGGGGAGGGGAGGGGAGGGGGAAGAGGAGCGTAACTTCACACTTCCTCTCTCGCTGTGCAAGGTTAAGCCTTTCACAGGCCAGCTTCAGTTTGGGCAAAAGGTAGGGGCTGTTTTCTACTAAGGACAGAGCGGGAGAGAGAAAGAAGGAGAGAGACAGACAGACAGACAGACAGACATAGATAGATAGATAGATAGATAGATAGATAGATAGATAGATAGATAGATAGATAGATAGATAGATATTGAGGGAGAGATAGAGGGAGAGGTAGAGGGAGAGAAGCTAAGGTATAGACAGACAAAGTGAGAAACTTACTTAAAAAGAGATTAAGAGAGCTTACTAACAGAGTGTAAAACAGTGATAAAATACTGAACAACCCTGAGTTTGCCAGGAGATGATCTAAAGCTAAATGATTTAAAGAACCACACAGACACACATTGTTGTTTCCCCCCCCCCCCTCTTCTCCACAACAACAACCGCTTCCTGCACTCATGTTAAATCATCCCCGGGCTAACAAGGGTGTGGAGTGCATGCGTACCATCCTGTCGCTGCTTTAAGCTAGTCCCTGGAGATAGCGCCGCAGAGAAGAGCAGAGCAGAGCAGAGCAGAGGAGAGCAGAGCCGCCAACCTCGTAGAGGAACCTCTAAATCAATTGCTTCCCTTTTTACGCAAAGCCCCAAGGGGATAGCCCTCCTTCCCTTTCGCTTTTTCCTGGCCCTGGGCCCTCATAGATATAGAAGGATAGATTTTATTGTCTTTTTTTTCACTGGAGGTAGATGACATCATGTAGATGTGAGGCTGGCAGGTTTTTGTGGGGGTTAAGGGGGGTAATTTGGGGGGGGGGGGGCGGTGCAAGGCTGTGCGATGGAATAGCTGAGAGGAGTAACTAGTGCTCACTGTTGTGAAGTGAGAGCCTTTAAAAAGCCTCAGCTCAAATTCAATTTGCCAAGATGGTTTTATCAGATTTTACAAATGCGTTACTTCAGTGGGCTGACCCTTGAGATGAAAGAGAGAGGAGAGTAAGAGTGCAAGAGAGAAAAAGAGAGACAGCCAGAGAGAGAGAGAGAGAGAGAGACAGAGAGAGGGGGGGGGGGGTGAAAGATGAACCATAAAAAAGCGAAATGGCATTGGACATAAAGAAAAGCTATAAAACAAAGAAAGCGATTAAAGTACAGAAGAAGGAGAAGAAAGCCAAGAGGAGATGTGGCTCAACGTACGTGAGATGAGGTCGAAGCTCTTCTTCTCCTCCGGGTTGTGCTTGACCTGGCAGGTCAGGAGGTTGAGCTTAGCGGGCGGCCGGTTGGCCTGCAGGAGGACACAGAATAACACACGTTCATGACACACATTCACGACAGACCCCAGGCCATCAAGCAGCACAGTGAAAACTAAAGACAGAGAGATGGTCCTGCCCGATAAAGCGCTACAAACACTGTCTCTATTAAAGGCAAGTCAACACCAACACAATGACGTGCTCGAGTGGGGATGCACAGAGCTTTCTCTGACTGTCGACATGACAGCAACCACTTGGATGGAAGGAAAATACACATACGTGGACATTTTTCATCAAAGCACTACAAACAAAGCAGTAGTAGTTGTCAGACACACAGAAGGCAGATGAAATGAACGTGCTGGTGAGGATTCATTGGCCTTTTTTTTTCGGACTGACGCTCAACTCAACTTGACGGCAGGTCTTCTCAAGAACCTGTCAACAACAGACCTCACACTGGTGGAGAAAGACAACACCACGCATACATGGACGTTTCAGGTCTTGACATCTGTTTTGAGATTTTTCTGGTCCAGAAACTGAGTGTGTCTTTTTTATTTATTTATTTTTCTTTCCCCTCAGAGGAAGATCTGGTCCAAACCACGCTCACATCCTCCCTGGATGAGGCGCTGTCAAAGTGCTAACTGTAAAAAAGTAGGAAAGTAGGGCATATTTCTATGCTCTAAAAAAGGGAGAGAGAGAGAGAGAGAGAGAGAGAGAGAGAGAGAGAGAGAGGGGGAGAGAAAGAGCAAAGGAGTGGCTCGGCACATTCGCTCCTCCTGGTTCTGACAGATAGATGACGGGCAGAGGAGATGAGAAAAAAAAGAGAAAATGTTTGTGTGTGTGAGAGAGAGAGAGAGTGTAGAAAAGATAAATTGAGACAGAAATAGAGAAAGACAGAGAGATAAAGAGAGAGACAGACATGCTGAAAGAGAAAGGGAGGCAGAGAGAGAGTGAGAGAAGGAGAGAGATCTAGAGACAGAGAGAGATGTAGAAAGAGAAAAAGAGAGTGACTAAAACAGAGAGAGAGAAAGCAAAAGAAAGAGAGAGAGAGACAGACAGAAAGAGAGAGAGTGAGATAGAGGGAGATAAACATACAGAGGGGGAGCAATGGAGGGATGGCCTGACTTGATGACTGATTAGGCATCTTGTAATGATGGGAAATGGGGTTTGCTCC
>CM059278.1:26797031-26872031 GCA_030347295.1 Setipinna tenuifilis
AGGTCCACTCCTTTCTTGATTTTGATCTCATTCACTTTGAGAAGATACTACAAGAAAAAAAACACATATTATTTTACATTACTATATATTCATATCATACATGCAGATATAAAATGAATGTCTACAGATCTAACTCTGGGTTCCTATATCTGACAGAAACAGTACCCATCTCTCAATGTGCTGTTTGGCACTGTAACCAGAGCATGTAGTCTATAATTTACCACTCTCTAAAACGTTTTGACATTTCCAAGGAGCTTCCTCAGCCAGTTGAGATGTGTTTAGACACCAGGTGCAAAAGGAGGGCTGAAACTGCTGGCAATAACTGAGCCTGTGACTGTTGAGACCCTCTACTTGACCTTGGGTGACCCCTGTGTGACCCCAGGTGACCCCCCTCACCTCGCACATCTGCAGCTGGAAGAAGCGCCGCTCCTTCTCCATCTCCTCAGCGATCTCCGCTCCGCTGATCTCCGTGCGGATCATGCCGTGCTGGCGGGCGTGCTCCTTCTTCTCCTTCTCGATCTTGGTGCTGAAGGAGGAGCAAACACGCTTTTAGCACAACGACACTGATACAGATGCATCGTCAGACAATTTATGCTTTCTCTGTTTTTTGCTTTCTCTTGTTCTTTCTTTCTCGTTCTCTATCTCTCTCACACTTGCACATGCACACACACTCACACACACTCTCACACTAAGTCAGTCATGGTCAACCTTTATTTTTTTAAATATCCACACTCACAACACAAAACACTTACAAACACAGCACATACATACACTTATTTGATCATCCTCTCATCGTCCAGCCACATATAAACACACAGGAAAGGAAAAACAATAGGGAGATACCACTCATGCAAGAGGGCATTCTTGTCCATATGCTGCAGCAGCATATACCTTACAAGAGGATGCAGGACACCCCCCAGCGCCCTCCTTTCCCCTCCCCACCCCCCCACAAGTCCTGCCCTCGCTCAGGGCATCTGTGGGGGCCCCTGGAGGGTCCCCAGAGCCTCATGCGTTTAGCAGCAGCCGTTGCAGGGGCAGAGGCAGCGGGGGCAATTTTGTGGCCCCCCTCTTTGGAAAAATCCAGGCCAGTCTGTGTCACACTGGCATCTCTGTCTTGCCTCTTTTCGGCAAAAACACAGCTCCAGAGTGACCAAGGCCGAAACACAGAGGGCAAGACAGGACACACTCAAAACACAAACAAACAAACAAAACCAAAACAAGACAAAAAACAAACAAGCAATAAACAGACAAGGAGCACCAAGCAATGGTCAGTCAGAATGGCATGCTGGCATGAAAGCGTACCACCACTCTGCCAGTCTTGGTTGCAACTTTACATTTACGAGTCGATCAAACGATCAAACATTTTCATGGCAACATCCCATTCTGAGAAACAGGTCAAATAACACATTGAGGTTTTTTGATGCTCACTGTCATCAAATCTGCAAGATCGCCTTTCTCTCTTTCACTCTCTCTCAGCAAGCACACGGTGACATGTTCAGGGGCTGGAACGGCTCCTGCTGCTTATTAGTAGGACAGGACAGCTGCACAAACAGTAATTCTCAGCCCCAGAAGCATTAAGTGTGCTTAAGAGTGAAATCACAAGCACAAATTGCGCTCAGCCACGCGCCACAAAAGGTTCCGTTCTGCCCAAGACACAGATTAAACGGGGGAGCGGGGTGTGGAGTGGGGGGGGTTATGGCGATGGTAACAGAGCACCAGCAGACCCGAAACTCAGCCAACGCCTGTTAAAGTGCACAGCAGCCACAAAGCTTCAACCCCACCCCATCATCACCACCACCCCCACCCCCCCACCCCCCCCATCTTGGAATGGGAGAGCACTCATCAAACGCAGGGCCAATATTAGCATGGTACAGAGATCGGTGATGGCCGAGGAGAACGGGATGTTTACATAAAAAGAAAGAGGAACGAATGGAAGCCAGCACACAAAATGGGAAACTTTTCTCTTTTTTTTTTGCAAAGCATCTCTTTGCTATGAGTGCCTTTGCTCTTGTTGTTGTTGTTGTCATACTTGCAAACATTCAGTATGGTCCCATGAAACTGGATAAGAAAATGCATTACCCTTTCAGTAAAGAATGTCCTTTGCAGCTTGTAAAAACATAAGAGTGCTATAAAATTACATGTTGTGGCATGCAAAATCAAAAATTAAATAAATAACAGGGGCGTGTTCTTCAGGGGTGGTAGGGGGGGGGGGCAGTGTGTGGGTAGATGGGTGACAGTGATGACACAAGTGACAAAAGAATCACAGATCACTTCAGTGGAATGAAAGACTACGAATCCCAGAAGGCCATTAGACAAGCTGTTCTCCATTACTACATGATGTAGAAGGGAACTGAATTCACACATGAGCACTGTTTAAAAAGAGGAAGCTATTATTGACAGCTTACATGGACTGGTCAAACACAGAAATGTAATATGGCACTCACTACAACAATAATGAATCATGACACCGAGGAACAAACAATAGGATCAGTAACGTCTTAACAATATAGAGGAAAAACATTACTGGAACATTCGTTATCTTATATCCCAGATTATAATACTGATATAAAAAATACAATATATGCAGTTATTCAGTGAAGAGAGAACACCACTTACACTTTGGTCTCATAGTCTTTCCAGGCTTTATCAAAAGGCTTCTTCAGGTCCTGAATGGGCAGAAGAAAAGAAAGAGTAGAAAGAGTATTTTGGTAAAGTTGCTGACTTCCTTATTATGTCAATACATTTTAAAAGATGAATGGTGAGGAAACTGCTTTGAAGAACAAAATAAGTCCCACACATTGACATTTCTAGAAATAGCACATTAGAGTCAATGATCAGACTAATGCAGCAGCCAATAGTTTGTCAGATCCTTTAAAACACCTCGTCTGTCTAGAAGACCTACTTCTCTGTGGAGTGACAGACTGGAAACAGGATGTAATGTTGGACATGGTATGCATGTGTGTGTGTGCGTGTGTCTGTGAGCGCGTGTCTGTGTGCGCGTGTCTGTGTGTGTTTGTAATGGAGGCAGGTGGTCTTGTGGTTTGCGACTGTTTACATTTGTTGTGTCTGTGCAGGATTCCACCTGAAGGGCGGCTAAAGACCTGATCGATCGGTGCTGTAGTTTTTTTTTTTTTTTTGCCAGCGCTTCGCAGCAGTTGGACACAAAGACAAATTACACAGAACCACCCCCCTACTCCACCTCTCCTCGCCTCCTAAACACCCGTAATCTCGCCATAATGAGTGCGACAAGACCCGTGCGACTCGGGGGAAATTACCCGTGTCTGATAGTAAACATCACATCTGCCACCCGCCCACTCGCCTGGCACTGCAACCAAGCGACATAAACAGCCCATGCCAGCCTGTAAACCACCTTTTTGTCTTCAACATACACACCCACACACACACACACGCACGCACCAAAGACATTTGATTTGAAAAACGTTCACACAGACTGCTGGTGAGTTTCAGACGGCTCCCCGAAACTGACCCAGATCCCTGCCCTACTCCCTGAAGTAAGTACCACTGAATTCCCCAAACGCCTGAGTCAGGGCTTAATATAGCACAGGCCCTGAGGGCCTCAGGCGGCTCTCCGCCACAATGCTTTATTATGTTTGTGCAGGTCCGGAGCGAGAGAGAGAGAGAACCTTCGCATCCCCACCACCAACCACCCCCCACTCCCCACCCACCATCCTCCTATATAACATGGAGCCTTTGGGTGCCGTCCAAAGAGCCCCGCCGAGCCAATGGGAATCGTCCGATGCCGTCTCTCGTGACCTCCCTCCGCGCAATCAGCGGAATGGTGGAAGGGCCATTACACACCACTGAGGGTCTCTTTCATTCGGCCGAGCCTCAAGGGTGCCACTCCAGCAGGCCGCCGCTTCCAAAGCCTCAGGACTCCACAGGGGGACAGAGAGAGGAGAAAGAAAGAAAGAAAGAAAGAAAGAAAGAAAGCAAGAATGACAGAAAGAACAAAAGAAAGAATGAATGAAAGAAAGAAAAGCAAGAAAGATAGAATGAAAGAAAGAAAAGCGAGAAAGAAAGAATAAAAGATAGAGAAAGCGAGAGCAAGAAGTGTGGAGAGGGAAAGTAAAAAGTGAAAAGCGAGGTGGAGAAGTGTGGCTAAAAATACAAAAAAAAAGCACATGCAGCCGTTCTGCTCCTTTGTCCGTGTTGGCTCCCTGTGCCAAATGGGACACAGCTAGCCGCACCCACTTCCAAGACCTTCAACAGCCACCACTGCCCTCACCAGAGAGATTGAGAGGAGAGGGGGAGAGCAAAGGGAGGCAGAAAGAAAAGGGAAGGGTAGAGTAGAGTACAGAGACAGCAGAGGTTGAGAGGAGGAGAGGCAAAAAGAGAGATGGAGTCGAGAGAAAACGAGTCAGGCTAGCCTGCAGCAGTAAGAGCCCCATGTCCTTCTCTCTCCTTTTCCACTCTCTCTCTCTCTCCTCTTTTTCTCCTTCCTCTTTCGCTCTGATCAAGTGTGCTGTTAGTAGCCCTTTGGGGAGCGCAGCTGAGGCGCTGAGCTCATGCTTTCACAGCACTGCTCTTGGACTCAATCAGCAGCGGTTACAACACGCTTGGCTAACACTCTCACACCCGCACACTGTTAATCAGCTAGCCATAGCATAGCGGACAGCTGCAGTGGTGACGATCACATCTGACACACCCACCCACCCACCCACACGGACAAACAAACACTCACGTACACACACACACAAACACATACACATACAGACACATACAAGCACACACTTTTACTACACAGGCTACTGGGTGATGTTGGAAGTCCCACAGCTGGCCCAGTAGTGTGTGACAGTATGAGGACTACTGACTTAAGGGTCGGAAGCGTTTCCAGCCCACTTCCACCTGCTCCCTCTGCTCTCTGTAGGGTACTCCGAGTCGGGCCGGCCAGCCAGCCAGCTTTGTGGAGTCACAAGCCACTAACTCTGAACAGGAAACCTGACTGTGCTCACAGCTTTTTCCCGCTATGGAGAATTTGGTGTCCAAGCCACAGACACACACACAAAGACAGACACACAAAGACAGACACACAAAGACAGACACACACTTGCGCAGACACACACTTGCGCAGACACACACTTACACAGACACACTTCTGCCAAAGCTGAAAAGACTTCATATGAATGACTAGTGCATAAAAATGTGTGTGATGATGAGATTCCTAAATGATTGCCATAAAACTGGAGCTGTTTGGGTGTGTGGTGAAGTGTAAGTGTCTGTGCCCTGGCACATCAGGCTGTATGTTCATCTCCTTAAAAGCCTTTTGGCAGCTCTGTTTATGCAGTAAACAAAGGCTTAGGCACAGCAGCAACGGCACAGCAGGACATGCCTGATCCCAGAGGAGCCAACCACAGGACTGTCCTGCAGCAAGGTCATAGAGACCTGGAGCACGAAGTCTGGTTTCTACTTGCAGTGTCTGTCATGGTGCGCAACATCGTGACGTCAAAAAGGACGTCCATCCCCATTGCGTGCAGCAGATTTTAGGGGTTGGACGCGAGGTCATGCACACACCAGATTTTGAAACTGTCACATGACATTGATGCAACGACCCATTGAGAGAACAATAGGCAATGACGAGTGTGTTTTTTAATCTAATTTTACCCTAGCAACTACCAGCCTAACATGTCTTTTCCATTGCCACAAATAGGCTGGATTTATCTTGTTTCATTTCCCAAATCAAGATGTTTCACTCCTCTGAAGTGAAGGTTTTCTGAACTGTTTGACTCCTATGGCATTATGACACCTCTGATGAGGAGAAGATGTGTGTGTGTGTGTCGAGCGCCACGGGTGCATTGGTGATGACACAGACACAGACATGACTGACAGACATGGCAAGTAAAAACCAAGCTTGAGGATACCTGATTTGTTCCCCCCCACAACCCACTCTCATCTTCTAACAGCCAGGGGCTGATGAGAGAGGAGTGGAGCGTGAAATGCGTCATTCCTCGCTTAAGTGAAGTGGGCAAGACTCACAATCTAGCAGCCATTAGTGCCCCACCCCCTCCCCCCTGCCCCCCGTTGAGTCATCACCCCTCCTCCCGTCCTCCCCTCCTAAAAAAATGACTGCAGACAGCACGAGAATATTAACTCACGTCTGTGGATGAAAACAAGCCTTGTTTGCACCAGCCCACACAGAGCAAAACACAATTAAAGCAGCCTCAGAGACTAAAAAGGATTGCTGTGAGCCAGTAGGTGCACAGGTGCACATTTTATTTATTAATTTACTAATTATAGTGTTTTCAAGCCATAAATTTAATCCAATTAATAATACAAAAAAATAACGACCATGTTCTTGGTGGTGTTACTACTACTATTTGACAAAACAACCTTATCCACAAGACCATACAACCCAAACACCATGTTAAGAGCACTAGTAGTACTAGAAGCTACACCAGAGAGACCAAAGTCTCCTTGTCTGATATCTCTCTCTCTCTCTCTCTCTCTCTCCTGTGTCTGTAATCTCTTCTATCTCTCTCTCTCTCTCTCTCTCTCGTCTTTTCCCCCTGTTGTTTCTCTGTTCCTCTAAGGCAGACTTTGGCTCCTTCCTCCTCTCCGTTTCCTTTCATTCCTCCTCTTTCCTCCTCTGAGACCTGTATCAGTGCTGTAATCTGAACAGCGCTGCAGCCAGGCCGTGCCCAGTGCCTGGGCCACGCAGAGGACAGGCAGCCCAAGTGGGCTTCAGAGAGACAGAGGAAGAGGGAGATAGACAGAGAGGGGTGGGGGTGATGGGAGGAAGATAGAGAGAGATGAACAGGGAGAGAGAGGGAGTGAGAGCAAAAGACAGAGTGAGAAGAAGGGGTAAATGGTGAGAGGGGAGAGAGACAGGGGAAGATAGAGAGAGAGAAAGAAAGGGAACAGAGAGGGAGAAAGAGAGACAAACAGAGAGAGAAGGGGAAATGAAGGTAAAGATGGCCCGGTTGCCAAGCAAAGAGATGGTATGCCCAGGTTTCCCTCATACGACTCCCATCAGGAATCTCATACACTGGGAATGAACCGCCGAGCTGGAACTGAATCAGTCTGCTTTCTCTGAGGAGATGGAACCAGTGACTCAGTAGAGACGCCTTTCCCTCCATTTCTCACAGATGACCCCTCACTGGGACCAGAATAAAAGAGAAGGATGAGACAAAGAGGGAGAGAGAGAGAGAGAGAGAGAGAAAGACAGAGAGAGGGAGACAGAGAGAGATGGAGACAGAGAGAGAGAGAGAGAGAGAGAGAGAGAGAGAAAGACAGAGAGAGGGAGACAGAGAGAGAGAGAGAGAGATCTCCAAGGCGACGAAGACAAGAGTGGGAGGGGAAAAGGGCTCATTAGGGCTTAAATCACATTACGAATCTAGACCCCTTAATGAGCTCACGTGACTGCAGAGACAGAGAGAAAGAGAGAGAGAGAGAGAGAGAGAGAGAGTGGTAATGGTGGGGAGCCTGGAAGGTCAGGTGTGTGTGTGTGTGTGTCGTGTGTGTGGTGTGTGTGTGTCTGTGTGCGTGTGTGCGTGTGTGTGTGTGTGTGTGTGTGTGTGTGTGTGTGTCTGTGTGTGTGTGTCTGTGTGTGTGTGTCTGTGTGTGTGTGTCTGTGTGTGTGTGTCTGTGTGTGTGTGTGTGTGTGTGTGTGTGTGTGTGTGTACACAGTAATGAGAGGAGACAGTCTTTAAGTGCTCCACAGACAGCCAGACATGCTTATGGGTTGCTGCGTTTAGCCAAGCTGCACCGTTTCATCTCAGACATAATTGAGCCATAACAGTAGCATTTATTTATTAAAACCTCAGTGAATAAACCCAGATAGGTTAGCTGAAAGTGAGAGATAAACCTCTTAATAGAGGAGTCCGACTTTATTCTCCTGGCAGGAAAAACAGCCATTAGGCCCTGCTATTAGGAGATTTCAGTTTACATACTAGGAGATTTGAGTCACTTAGTGACAGTAAGTGACTAAGCGGTTTTCTGGAATACCTCTCAGGAACTTACCCCTTTCACTCCTTTCAGATCCCCCTTCAACAGGCTGTCCAACGGGAAGGTAATGATGTTGTTCATGTTCTGAAACTGGAGACACAACACAACAGAAGGAAAAACCCAGTTTGAGCACTTATCATTGTACAATTGCTGCACTCCATTTCCTTTCTGCCTCATAATCACCAATAGACAAGATGATGAGGAAGAAAAGGCCAACAGGGAAACCCAGCAAAGCACTTCTCATCCCCCAGAACATAAATAGACAATTAATCACCAAAAAACAGACACGGGTGGCTCATGCATAAACATGACGTGACTACTCATCGTCTCCTCATGTAAATTTTTTAACTGGAGAGAAATAAACAGCTCTAATTAGACAGGAAACACGACGCAGCCCTCTCCTCACCGACTTTGGACAGGAGTAAATTGGATTGGGCAGAGCTGAGCTGAGCTGGGCTGGCCCTGTGGAAACCTGAGGGTATCGCTATGGCAACTGGAGCAGCCCAAGGGCCCGTGTTTTTCCGTAAGGTGTTTGGAGCCTGAGGGGGACTCTAAGGCCTCTAACTGGACTCTAAGGCCAAGTGATGGCTTGCCTGCAGCTCATCTGCTGGGAACTATGCCGCTCGCTCGCTCTCACACTCCTTCCCTCACACACACTTTGGCAGTTAGGGATTGTGTGTGTGTGTATGTGTGTGCGTGTGTGTGTGTGTGTGTGTGTGTGTGTGTGTGTGTGTGTGTGTGTGTGTGTGTGTGCGTGTGTGGTGGGGGGGGGGGGGTTGTGAAGTGGAGCCCAGAGGTGGGCAGATAGACAAGAAGCTGAACATCTGGAGCACTCTGTGTCTCCCACGCGTTCAAATCAGTGCACATACACACACACACACACACACACACACACACACACACACACAAACAAACACACTCATGAATACAGATAGACACACATCTACACACTACACACACATACACGCATGCATGCGCACACGCACGCACACACACACACTATACAAAGTCATTGCATGAGAAGTAAACATCTGTACGCAAAACAGAAAAAAGTGTGAGTGTGTTCTTACCAGGTTCTTGAAAAGGGCTGTGAGCTCTTTGGTGAAGACGGAGAACTTGAGGAAGGCCGAGCCCAGGTCTGGGTCATCTCTGTACACGCAGTTCTCCCCAAACTTCTCCAGCGCCTGTGTGTACTGCTCCTCGTTCTCCACATGAGCTACAACACATAAAACAAAAAAAGACAAGGTAAACACACTTTATCAGTATCAAAGTATCAAAAAGCCATCTCAAATTCACTGGGTTTGTCATTGATTTATGAAGTTACTTTGACTGTTATGGACGTTGGCATGGGGATTTAACACAAATAATAAGCCCGACATGTCCAGTATCCCCCGTGGGGCCCTCCATAGCATGTGACCAAAAATCAGAGACCGCTCCAAATTTGGTCACTGTATGGCCAATTTGAACGTTGGCACAGAGAACAACTGTAAACCCCCGGAACACAAACGGCGCGAGTTGGCACAGGGCACAGTGGAAACTGACAGATCTCCCAACAGCCCAAACCTGTTCCCTTTCCACTCTTGTTTGCTGGCTCACTTCCTGTTCATTGTTGCCTCTACTGAGGCAGACATCGCTCAGAGAGGCCAGAGGCCAGACGCAAGCTATCCAAAAGAGAGGAATGAAACAAGCACAAGCAAACTCTATATTTGTTTTTCTAAGAACTCATTAAATTCCAAGACTTGCTGCTTTTGTTATTTGCACAGAGCAGAGATCTGTCGAGCTGGAAAGCGGTTGGAAATGAGTCACGTCTCCGTCAGACAAGCGGAGCTTTTGGGGACTTCCAGCGAACTCTTCTGGTCCACGTTTTTACGACATCATTCCCATTTTTTCCTGGAGAAGGATTCAGTGATGTCCCAAGTCAGCGATGGCCCAAGTCGTGCTAACACACACACATACACACACACACACACACGCACACACACATATAAATGCACACACATACACATACATTCACACACACACACATGCACACATGTATGCACACACACACACATGCGCACACATGCAATTACTCAGTTTTCAGAAGAAATACACTTGGCAAAAGCCATCATGGCTGGTCACTGGCAACGTTTTGGGGGAAGCCAGCACGAGAGCAAACTCACAACTCTGCTGCCCCAAACACTTATTTGGCAGCCGGCCGCACCAAACACCAACGCATCTTTGATGTCCGCTGCCGAGCCGCTGGGCACAAACAGAACTAAGCCAGGGCTACACCTCTGACCCAATGCCATGGAGAAAGGAGGGAGCGAGAGAAAGAGAGAGAGAGAGAGAGAAAGAGAGAGAGAGAGCGAATGTGACAAAGAGAGAGAGCAAGAGAGCGTGAGTGTGTGAAAAAGCAAAAGAGAGAGAGAGAGAGAGAGAGAAAGAGAGAGAGAGACAGAGAGAGAGACAGAGAAAGAGAGAGTAAGGGAGGTCACGCAATACTGTCCTGGCACACGGAACCACAGCGGAGAGCAAAAAAAAGAGAAGAAAAATCAATCTGCTCTGATGAATAATAGATGGGAGTCTTTTTTAAGGGCAGAATTTTGGGCAGAGGGTGGAACTGTATCCACTCCTTTGTCTTATGGGGTAGGGAGGGGAGGGGAGGGATAGGGGAGGGGTGGATTGGGGGACAGAGTGCATTCAAGGGCACAGTGAGACAAGGGATGGAAGTAAGTGTGTGCTACTTCACTGAAGCATCTCTACACACACTCAGGGCCACAAATGGGGCAGAGTCAAAGGGGCAAACTATAGTGTGTGTGTGTGTGTGTGTGTCTGTGTCTGTGTGTAGGGGAGGATACAGCTGTGTGTGTGTATGTGTGTGTGTGTGTGTGTGTGTTAGAGAGAATGTGTGCGACTATTTATACATGTAAGTGAAGGAGCATTTTAGTGGCTAAGTGAGAGTGTGTGTGACTGTTAAATGTGTAAATGTGTTGTCTCGAAGTGTGTGTACCTAACTACAGTTTCATCTGTCTGCTTAACTTTATTGTTGCCCATGTCATTTTCACTAGGACCACTGGGAGCCTTGGCATGCATTGGAGCATTGGAACAGTAACATTTATTGGAGAAGACATTTTGGCAGCAATGTTTATGTAAATGTATGCAAATATGACATCCGATGTAAATGAAGGCAGACTTCAGTTCACATACACCTCTGCCTCCACGATCAATCGTTTTTAATGTACTCCTTGGCACGGTCACATTCATTGAAAGACTTACACCTCACAGTTACTTATAGCTACTTGAAGCTTGAGTTAGGAAAACACAACAACAACAAAAAACAAATCCATAACTGCCCCCTCGTAATGATGTCCTGTATTGTTTGGCACTGGTTTCTGGTCGTTTTCACAGCAGAAGTGAACAGCTTTCCTGGCAGACGTGACAAGGCCTCCCTGCCACAGCGCACCGCGTGGACCAGATGGCGGGTCAAGCGATGACTCAACACTCAAGAGGGGGATAGAGAGAGAGAGAGAGAGAGAGAGAAAAAGAAAGAAAGAAATAGACAGAGAAAGAGAGAGATCCCCCCCCCCCCAACCCTGGCTGAAAACCCAATTGACAGACACTTAATCGTACTCCACAAGACAAAGAGCAAAACCAACATCTTTCCTCCTTCCCCCAACCAAGACTCTATATAACTTCCCACCATAGACATTAAGCAGTAGTAGGGAAAACATATAGAGATGGGTACCATAGATACCGACAGACAGAGGTGGTATGATTGCGGAGTGTGTGAGTGACAGAAAGAGAGAGAGGGAAGGAGAAAGAAAAGAGTGTGAAACAAAAAGAGCAGCAAGAGAAAAAGGACAATGAGGGAAACCAAAACCCAGTTGTTAGAAACTATTTTATACAAAACTGAGAAGACCACCACCTTTCCCTTTCCCCTGCATCCAGGGCCCTGACTAACTTCTAACTACTGACGTCATAACAGACGGTGCAGCGAATCTAAGAAATAGGAGAACATAGAGAACGTTCCGTTTGTTGCCATAACGATAGTGACCAAAAATAGCCCAGTCTGATGGACACTCCCATCCATCTCTGCAGACAGGTTCACTGAAGGGCAGCAGCGAGGCTGAGAGGCTTGGACCAAGGTGAGCTGGCACTGCTGGACTGGACGGCTGGGCTGAGTTGGGCCCGGGCTGCTTATTAGTTTGTACCTGGTAGGTGCCAGTCACCGTCCAGGGGAGACTCAGCAGCACTGGCAGGCAGGTGGTGACTGAGCAATGGAGGGAAGATGGCGAGTGAGATGAAGAGAGGAGGAGAGGTGTGAAGACCCTCTTCCTCCTGAAACTCACACCCACATAACCGCCCCCTCCAGACACACACACACAGTCTAGCTTTCCTTTACACACACACACACAGACACACACACACACACACACACACACACACACACACACACACACACACACACACACACACACACACACACACACAGACACATAGAGACACACACACACACACACACACACACACACACACACACACTCTCACCTGTCGTTCAGGCATGAGTCATTGGAGCTCATTATATCGAGACTAGCTCACCACGGGCAGACAGCAGGGCTGACAGGCTTCCTCTGCAAGCCACAGCAAGAAGCTACTTGGTTGGACGTGTGTGTGTGTGTGTGTGTGTGTGTATGTGTGTGTGTGTGTGTGTATGTATGTGTGTCTCTGTGTGTCTTTGTCTGTGTGTGTGTGTCTCTGTAACACATGTGTGTGCGTGTGTGTCTGTGTCTATACGTGTGTGTGTGTGTGTGTGTGTGTGTGTGTGTGTGTATGTCTGTCTTTGTGTATGTGTGTGTATATCTGTGTGTCTGTGTCTGTAGGGGAGGATACAGCTCTTGACCAAAACCCATAACTTGTGGTGGGCTGGTACTTGCCCCCATCAAACCACCTCAGAGGCAAACCGCTGTGGCTCACTCTGAATCACTGAGGTGTCTGCGAGATAGAAAAACCACAAGAGAAGAAAAGAAAAGAGTGTGTGGCTGCTTCTTATAGGCAAAAGAGCAGGGGGATTTGCTGTACCGAACTTGCAGTTCCTTCTTTGTCTTAAACTGGCTCATTTTTTTTCCTTACTGACGAGATCGCAGAGTTATACTTTTTTTTAACCCTTCCTGTTACAGTGTATCTACATCATGGCAGTACAGTAACTTAGTACAGTACAGTATCTGTGACATGTAAAAGTATAAACTTACACTGTATCTTAGAGTTAGGGGTAAGGGTTAGGGTTACAGTTTCTGGTACATACAGTGTAAATACATAATGTTACATGTTGTTACACAGAGATACACTGTAAAAGGGACAGTTATAATATGTAAGTGCTGCAATTGAGTGACCCCTGAACTTTCTTCACACTCTTTAAGCAGCCCAGTCCACTTCTGTGTCCAAATGGCCTACCCTGCTGAGTGAAACTCCAAATGTTGTGACAATAGCCTCTGGACTCCTGTGAAGGCTGTGTCACAGTCTGACCCACTCTCTTGTTTAGCCATCAAACAGACTTTTGGTGGCTTTTTTCCCCTGCCAGCTTGACATCAGTGTGTGTGTGTGTGTGTGTGTGTGTGTGTGTGTGTGTGTGTGTGTGTGTGTGTGTGTGTGTGTGTGTGTGTGTGTGAGTGTGTGTGTGTGTGTGTGAGTGTGAGTGTGTGAGTGTTTATAAGCCTGATAGAAACAGAGAGAAAGAGAAAGACTGAGAGTGAGTGAGCAAGTGACTGTGTGTGTGTGTGTGTGTGTGTGTGTGTGTGTGTGTGTGTGTGTGTGTGTGGTGTCCTCATAACATGTTGATATGCTTGCTGCTATTTCCTCCTCGGTCAGGACACAGGCCGACCTCAGAATGGCTCCGTGTTTACAGAAAAACAGTGCAAATCTCACACGCCGCTGTCCTCCCAGAGAGCACAGAGACAACGCTCACTCTTCAGCGGGCTTTTCCTCTTCCGCCTTATCACCCTTTTCCTCCTCTTTCCCCAATGACTCATTCTTTTGACCAAAACAGAGATGTCACTAGAAACACTGTTGCAGTATTGTGAAGGGGAAGAGCAAGGGACAGACACACACACAGACACACAGAGACACAGAGACACAAACACACAGACAGACACACAGACAGATACACAGACACACACAGACATGGACACACACACACAGACACGGACACACACACACACAGACACACGGACACACATACAGACAAAGACACACACACACACACACACAGACAAAGACACACACAGACACACACACAGACAAAGACAGACACACACACACACACACACACACACACACACACACACACACACACACACACAAAGGACACAAAGGACACAGGCTGGCTGGATTATCAGAGAGAACAGAGCCTATGTGCGTGTTTGGTTGCTGCTGGTCCCATGGAGTGATCCCTGTTTAATTAACAGATAGCACCCAGATAAGAACCCCTGTTTCCTGGGTTTCCCAGATAGAGAGCTCGCTTTCACACAGGGGCGCACAAACACAGTCCACTGACCCCCCCCTCCCCCCCATATACATACACACACATATACAAACATGAGATACAGGGTTAACTCGGGCGGCACTGGGCCCCCGACCTGGTTCTGTCAGCGCTCTGTCAGCTGGGTCCATGCCCGCTATGCTCTGCCACATCCTCGAGAGCGAGAGGCTCAATGTTGAGGGCGGGGTGGGGTGGGGTGGGGGTGAGGTGGGGGAGTAGTGGTGGTGGTGGTGAGGGGGGATAAAATATTTCCATCACGGATCCTCTGTCGCTTTGACCGACAGGAGTGCAGCCTAGCGGGGATCAGACCGTGTGCAGCGAGCGAATTCGACTCGCCTGAGCCCCGATGCTGATCAGTCTGACATGTCGGAGAAAGATGGGGTAGAAAAGTCACAGCAGTGGTAGCAGAAAAATAGAAAAAATATATAAAATATATATAAATGGCATAAAAATCTCATGGAATGAGAATGGATAACCTCTGCTAGAGAGCCAGGATGCAGAGGGGTTAAGAGGGGGGAAGCAAGCAGATGTGACTGCTGAGCTTTGATGGCAAAGCCCCATGCCCAAGGTGGAGCCCTGGGGAAATACCTCAGAGTGCACCAAAGTCACTCTATTTCATTTCATTCCTTCGCTAGATAACCATGCAGACAGGCATCATACTAATGATTTAGAATAGGGGAGGCAGATACGGCAATAGAGTCCTAGAAATGGAGATAAATTTAGGGAAACAGCCCTGAAACTAGCAAACGAGCAAACTCTGCACACCGTGCATGACGTGTGTGTGTGTGTGTGTGTGTGTGTGTGTGTGTGCACTTGTGTGCGTTTGTGGGAGTGTATATGAGTAAGTGAGTGAGAAAGAGATTTCAGATTAAGTATATCTACTGAAAGACCTGCAAGATTACTACATGCCACCTACGAGGATGATCCCAATCCTTACTACCCCCGCCCCGCCCACTCCCTGTCATAAGGTCAGTAAAACTGGCCCACAGTTTTTCCACTACACATACTAATTGAGGATGTGAATAGCAAACAATGCTATTTTTGCCTCTGCTAATGGCAGATATCAACCGCCACAGATGGAAAAGTATCAGGTTCAAATCTGTGGGCTGGGGGGAAGATGATTAAACATGAGGCCATTAAACAGGAAGTGATATCTTGAGCTTTTACTGGCAGACAGAACTGAGGAGAAACAACAATGAGTCAGAACCTTTAGATGGCTGAAGATTCCACCGAAATATGAGACAGCAACTCTGGTATTTAGTAAAACTTTGTGACAATGCCACTTCATCTTACATGGAAAAACAAAGAAGTCTCCATTAGGGAGAGAAAGTGACTGTGATTTGTGGAGTAGACGTCCAAAGCAAAGCATCCAAAGACCGTGGTCACCTCACCTGGCGAGACCTCGTTTTGCTCGAGGGGGTCTGGCCGATGATTTATGGGTCACATGAGCAGCCTGGTCAGATTTACAGCGCTCCGGCCTACTGACTGACCTTAGGGTCACCCCTGCCCGTAACCAGCTGACTCACAGGTAATTAACACTGCAACACCGTCTACACCACTCCCTCGCACACTCCATCAAACACTTTATTAACTTCCAGGTTGTACACTTGGTAATGCATTGCATTTAACCAACAGGTTAAGACATTGCATTTAAGCAACAAATGTTGCTTATTAAAATCAAGTGTTATTAATAATTAATCCATACATCTTGCAATCCTACAAATCTCCAATATAGTTTTTTTTTTTACAATTCAAAATAACAACTGCGCATACAGTTCACTACTCAATACAAGACACCCAAAGACCCTTAGGATCGAATACCTGAGTGTTTTCTAGGTAGAGGGAATTAGTGGACCTTGAAGTGAGGCTCCCAGACTGGACATGTTAGGACATGGGGGAATATGTGCTGCCTGAGGTCATATTCATGGAAAGAGGAACATAGGTAATAGTACTAGAGCAGTGGTGATCCACAAGAAATCCCAAGTGGTTTGTAAGTGGTTGTGTTAAAATATTTGTTTTTCATGTTTCTTAAAACTACCTATGCTATGCGTAGGTGAATTTAGACGACATGTGTATCATCTTCATGCTGTTCCCTAGTTAGGGCTGTGATGCTGCAGCAATTCATATCCCTGATAACATAGCCCTGTTAGCCTCAGGGTCCTTGGGGTTTTTAAGGGTGGGAAGTGGTCCTCTATCTCAGCTGAGAAACACTGTAGTAGAAGATAAAACTGTTCAGTCCAGAATGAGAGATAAAGCTTTCTATAAAAATGTGACCTGTGTGGCAGGAGAGATTCATATTTTAATCTTAATCCACCACTCTACCCCTGTCACTCTTCTCTCAGGACAGTTTTTTATTTTATTTCATGTTATTTATTTAATTTTTGGTCAGCCTCAGTCATAGAAAATGATCCTGCTCGCTGGTGTAAGTCCAAAAAGCCTCTTACTGAAAGTGCTTAGCAGCTTAATATGGTTAAAGGATTTCTGTCATTTGTTCCTGGGGGACAGAGAGAGAGAGAGAGAGAGAGAGAGAGAGAGAGAAAGAGAGAGAGAGTGAGAGAAAGAGAGAGAGAGAGAGAGAAAGACAGAGAGAGACGGAGAGAGAGGGAAAGAGAGAGATTGAGAATGAGACACGGTCAGTACAGTGGGAGCCAAAAATGAAGTGCCTCATTCAGAGTGACCACACAGATGGAGCCATGCCGGGTGTCTGTGCAGGCATATGGGCCCAGTAGTTAGGGAGTGTTGGTTTGGGGATCAGAGGGTCTCAGGTTCGAGTCCCGTACCAGGAGGAAAGATTTGGGTGGGGGAGTGAATAACCAGTGCTCTCACGCATAGACTAACCTGAGCTCTCCAAATCCAGCCCAAGGCTAAAGTGCCCTTGACCAAGGTGTCTAACCCCACATTGTATCTCACTGTAATTTGCCCTGGAGAAGCGTGTCAGCTAAATCGATGTAATAACATATTTCAAGTCGAGCACAGCAGTGGCTCCCAAACTTTTCACTGCCACATATACGCTATGCCCTACAGAGGAGTGATGGTCTCAGAGCTCTAGAGAAGCTACAGTGTAAACAGAAAAAGGACTGAGGCTCCATCAGAGCTTAAGTGGACCAGAAAGAGAACCCAGTCCTCTTGAACACAAACAGAACTGAGCTTTCTGTTGGTCCACTTGTTGGTCCATTTTTGGGGGACTGAATTTGGTTCGTTTAAAGGGAACCATATGTGAAAACACCCTAAACCTAAGTTTTTTTCCCCACAGCCTGTACCTGAACTCGATCTTTATTCTGGTGAGAACTTAGGTTACCTTAGATTTGCAGACTTAATTTTTGCATATCTCTTAGAACCAATGCAAGTACGCCCAGGGCTACTAGCACCCCAGTTTAACAACCACCCGGAGTAGAGAGGACACTGACAAGCAGAAACCTTGCCATCCCAACCTCACAGCAATGCAGTAAGAACCGAACCAAAGACATGGTACACGTGGTACAGCTCCATCAGAGGATGGTCAGCCAGGTCAGCAAGGTCATCATCCCAGCGGACACAGGAAGGCCACAGATAATATGACTGAAATGACTTGAGTGCAGATGTCTGCTAATCCCTGTGGCACAATTGTTTTGTTCTCTGGACTCTTCCTCTCTCTCTCTCTCTCTCTCTCTCTCTGAGTCCTGCTGAATAAATGTAAATGTTTACCCGCTACTTCACCACTGCGTAGGATTAAATATACAGGACACAAACAGGCCATGGTCAGCCAGTCCCTGTCCCTGCTGGATTGAATGACGTTACAGTAGGCAGCAGATTGCTCCTGCTCCTGGGGAGAGGGAGGACAGGGGGAGGAGAGGGAGGAGGACAGGGGGAGGATAGGGGGAGTAAAAGAGGAGAGGCTGCAGGGAGAGAGGGAGGGAGGCTCGTGGTAGGAGGCAGAAGGGCAGGCTGGGAACCTCATCAGAACAAAAGCTGGAGAGGGGAGGAGGTGAAAGTGACTCCCTCCCACTGGCCTCTCCCCCGACAAGGGAGGGAGGGAGGGAGGGAACAAAAACACAACCCACATGCATGCAAACGAGTGCATGCACACACACTCACACACACACACACACACACACACACACACACACACACACACACACACACACACACACAGGGTGTGCCCTAGCACAGCTGTCTCATGGGGCTAGAGGACAGCTGTCCCCCCCTTGAACAGAGGTAGCAGTGTTCCTGAAAAAAGGGGGCAGCTTAGCTGTGCACCAACCCCCTTCTAACACACACACACACACACACACACACACACACACACACACACACACACACACACAGACACACACACACACAGACACACACACAGACACACTCTCTTGCTCTCTCTCTCTCTCTCTCTCACACAGACACACACACACACACACACACACACGCTGGTGTGCCCTGTCAGGAGGCTGAGCCCCTGTAATCATGCTGGGCTGTCACAGCCGGAGAGACTCAGCAGTGTGACGAGATTCACAGCTCCATGCACACACACACACCAGCAGCTTCATCTCTCTGTCTCTGTCTCTCTCCATCTCTCTCTCTCTATCCCCCTCTTCTGCTCTGTCAGGCTCCCTCCTTTCAAACCCTGCTTTCTCAGCTCCCAACCCCCCCCCCCCCCGTCCTTTCCTCTGAGTTTGTTTTTCTTCTGCTCTTGACAGGCAGCGGGAACTCATGACACAACAACGAGGCACTGCAGACTTTGCAGATGCAGATGTGCTTTTTTTTTCCTGTTTTGGATGAAACTGCAGAACCAACCCTCATCCTTCCTGACCTATATGAGAGGAACAGCTACTCCTCAGGAAGTTCTGAATCTAAGGGCCTTTCTAAACACCCTTGGACCACGAAGACCATTATTCATGCGTGTCCCACTGAGGAACAGGGAAAGTGGGTCGTAGTGGACATGCAGATTCTTTCTCCCTCCCTGCCTCTCTTGCTCGCTCTCTCTCTCTCTGACACGCTCGTTCGCTCAATGGAACAGATGGACATTGACAGTAGCCTCATAAATCACCAGACCAGACCACACCTCCAACCCCACCTTTCACTCTCTCTCTTTTTCACTGTCACTGTTTTCTTTTCCTCCTATTCACTCTCTCTTCCTCTCTCACTCTCTCTCTCCCTCCATCAAACACACACACACAAATGCGCACACGCACACGCACGCACACGCACACGCACACGCACACGCACACACACACACGCACACACACACACACACCTCCCCTCATGATGGCAGGATTTTACATTAATGTGCACTTAAAAGGAGTCACTAGCAGGCTAAACCCACAGGTGAAGCCCTCAGCTTTGACCTGTGCATGGTGCCCAGTGCCTGAGTAGGCCGGTCAGCTGGGCTGTAAGTGTGGTGACCTTAAATCGCAGACTCGCAGCTGGCTGGTTAAGACGAGACAAGCCTATCGCGGGGATTAGTGCCCACTCACCGAGGCCAGAGGCGTAGATGGCCTTGACTGACTTCTTCATCTTGTACAGCACACTGCGGTCCACATCCAGTGCCTGAGAGCGAGAGAGAGAGAGAGAGAGAGAGAGAGAGAGAGAGAGGGAAGGAGAGGGAGAGAGCAGTAAAGTGGAATTAGTCACATGTCCGAGTCCAAGTTCTCTGTCTGTGTATATTTTATATGGCCGGCTGCATATCTAAAGCAGCGTTATGCTCCTCAAGGGTAAAGCTGAATGAATGAATAAGAGCTGCAGCTGCATACTATCAGTGCGGGGGATCTAACATTTCAGAGCTCTTAAGTTTCCCATGATTTCCATCTGCCACAGACAGGTAGTAGCAGCAGGTGCATAGTGTGTGAGTGTGCATGCGTGTGTGTGGTTTTGCTTGTGCGTGTGTGGGTGTGCATGTGTGTGTGTGCGGGTGTGCATCTGTGTGTGTGCGTGCGTGTGTATGTGTGTGTGTGTGTGTGTGTGTGTGTGTGTGGTTTGTGTGTGTGCAGGGGGCCAACCTCCCACTTGTCTGCAGGTGATTCATTATTCAGGACTTTCTCCTAAAAATAGGCCCAATCCCCCTGCACCACTACCACTACCACTACCCCCACCCTCACCACCATCCCCCCCACCCCTCAGCTGGGAGAGGGGAAGCTGGAGGGTGGCGGTTTCTTTCAGAGCTACTAGAGCATGCATTAGAATGGGACAGCAAGAGGGGGAGAGAGACAGAGACAGAGAGAGAGAGGGACGGGGGGGGGGGGGGGAGAAAGAGAGGGGAGAGAGAAAAAGAGAGAGAGACAGAGAAAAAGAGAGAAAGAGTGAGAGAGAGAAAGAGAGGGGGAGAGAGAGGGAAAGAGAGAGAGAAAGAGCGAGACAGAAAAGAGAGAGAGTGAGGGCGAAAGAGCACCATGCCCTTTCCTCATCCTCCGTTTGTTTCTGTGAGATGACTGTTCTGTACTGGTGTCCGTGTCCCGGGGCACGGGGCTGCCTCAAAGAGGCCATACAGTCTGGACAATGAGCCACTGTTCCCGGCCGGTGGGCTTCACTCACGCCAGTGCTCGCGAACACCCATCATCTGTGTCAAAAGACACTTTAGACACCCCACCCCTCACACCCACCACAACCCCCCCACCCCCGACTTGCTGACGAGGGGTCCCCTGTAAAAATGGCCCAAGGCACAAGGCGTCTTATTCAGCCGCTCGACAGACGAATCCACGCTACTGGTGTTACAAGAGCTGTAGCTTAGAACAACAACACAGTAAAACCGTGTCATTAATGGGGATTGTGATGATCCTTTTGGCAGAGACGGAGATGTGTCTGGGAAATGACTCAGGTTGGAATTCCTTTTACTAGCTTGACAGAGTGCATGGCAGATCGTGAAACAGTGGTTGGCTATTGCGACAGCCATGACAGTTGTAACCTTCACTTTCAACCCTAGTAAAGCCTCAGATTTGAAGGCAGAATGTGTTTGCATTCAAAGAGACCAAACCTACTGAAAGAACAGATTATTCCTTAAAGAAGTACCTCTTTATGAACCCCTAAAGTCAAGCCCCTTCCCTCTTTTTTTTTCAAACGTCAATACTATGTATGGAACAATGAGACAAAACAAGCCCTTCCCATTCAGTCCCAACTGTTTGTACAATGCAGTGGTCTGACCTGAACTTGACCTCACGAGCAGCCAGTGGGGTATTAAAGCCAACGCCTAGCCTGAATGACTAGCTTGTGCGAAAACCTCATTTTTCACTTTCTCAACATCACCTTCCCAGCAGTAGTGCACTGGGATTTTACTCAAACCCCCTTGTCAGCAAAGACTATCGCAGACTATTCCCTTTAGCGTGGCATTACATGACAAAGACAAAATGATAACAGATAACAGAAAGGGAAAGAGAAAAGCCTAAGAGTTAGCACCAGAGGGGAAAATTCTATCCTCCCTTCCCTGTGCTGATGGGGGCTTGATCAGACACAACAAAGCTCTATTCTTCTAGAACTTTCTACCAACTACAGTTGTGTGAGGAAGAACAAATAGCCTTGCTAATTCACCACTTCAGAGCTGCCTGTTAGCTTTGATGCTAAATGGAAATCACTGCAGTCTATAAATGATATAACATCAATGGGCAGAGTGGTGAGCTTAAACAGCACACCACACAGCCAACAGTTTCACTTGGCTCTTTGTGGCTTGTGGAACTTACATGAAATAACAACACTATTATTTTACATGCAATCTCTGAGCCAATAGTCTCATAAGAGAGGCCAAGTCTTTGTGTGTGGTAAAAGATAACGAGCCAAGTGAATACTGAATGTGACAAGTCTTAAATGTATGACTCACAATAAAAACACACCCATCATTTAATTAACCAACAACAATGCTAGGCTGACTGTTTTAAAAAAAAGTTTTGTTTTTTAATTACACTGAAACAAGGCACCTCATGTGCAAGACTGAAACACTGGTGGAATAAAGCCAGCACATGGATCTACATTCAGACGCCCCATAAACTTAATACATTGCACACCACCCTATCTACGCCCAGCATCACATTAGAGGTCTAATGTTTAGCTCATTATCTCGCCTTATGGTGCTCAGAAGCAACCCGATCCGCTAGTTTGACCAGTGATACGCTATCTCGCCCGAGGTAGATACTTTCATAACGATGTCCTAAAAGCTTTTTTGTCCACGCTGCATTGGAGCAACCAAATCAATGGCTTTCAAATTTCCCTCATTGATTTCATTTGCACGGATTAGGGGCACTTGCCCAGTTGAATTAGACAGCCCCATAACTAGTGTCTGAAGGCTACTGTATAAATGTTATACACTCAAGCAGGGATGTTTGGTGGGGTTGGGGGGTAGTGGCTGGGGGGTAGTGGTTGTCTATGTCTATAAGCTCTTATAAAGTATGCTTGGTGAGACAACCATCAAGTTACCATTAAGTGCACACTCCAAACAGGTGTCATTCCCTCCAAAAGTAATTCAATGCCTGTCCATGCGTTATTTTCCTTTAGCAAACAAACATTCCTCCAAGATGACATTAAAAATGGGAGCAAAGTGTCCTTTGCTTATAGTGGAGTTCAATGATGAGATGACCCCCATCTCAGCCATCGTCAAAGCCCCCCCCCCCCCCCCCCCTCCCCCTTTACTGGCTCCTCTGACGGTGACTGAGGCAGTGGATGGGTGTGGCAGGTGTGGTTTCTTCAAATCTGTCCCTTGTCATAACACTGGCAGTAAATCAGGCGGATGGCAGGCAGGCGGTGACCTTTCTGCCCCGAGGCAGGA
The DNA here is from genome assembly GCA_030347295.1 of Setipinna tenuifilis. Taxonomy (NCBI): domain Eukaryota; kingdom Metazoa; phylum Chordata; class Actinopteri; order Clupeiformes; family Engraulidae; genus Setipinna; species Setipinna tenuifilis. The sequence goes on from CM059278.1 coordinate 26,820,230, forward strand.
GCCACAGAGCAGGAACACGTTCTCCCGTCACGGAGGAGGACAATTCTCAGCCTGTCACTCATCTGGGCGCCATCCTATCTGTGTGTGTAACAGAATATTAATCATTTATCTGGTCCTTACAGGAGGGTGCAGGTAGAGGAGAAATGGTGTAGGTATTAAGGGGTTGGGCCTCATTCACACTGCATTCTGCATGTGCACAGGTCAGAGGTGGGGCGGACGAGGTTTGTTCAAAGCTATTAAAAGCTTTGTTTAACTTTGGCTAATGTTTCCTGCTCCACTACATGTTTATTACCCATTTATGACCAAGGGAATGTAATTGACTTAATGTATAAAACAGACAGATATTGCCGTTTTCTACAAGATGTAGACTGTCTAAACTGATAAACTGGGGTATCAGATTTACTTACTACAATCCAGATCACATAATAGCTCTCTAAATACGTTTGCTTTTGGTAAAAAAAGAAAAACAAAAAAAAAACCCAACAAACCATAATGGTGAATCATTCAGTATGGTGCTGCAAACTGCAGACCGGCGATGGCTGGCCTGCTTTAAATGAATCAGCTGTAGTCTGATAGGCCGGCATTAAAACTCAGCACATCACATCTCACCCAGTAGCAAATGAAAAGACGTGAAGTGCCAACATAGTGTTATTCAGACAGCACTCACTCACCCGCTCGCTCGCTCCCGCACGTTCATTCTCTCTCAGACACACTCCGACACACACACGACCAAAGCTGCCATGTCAGTAGACTGGGGCGGAGCAGGCTGTAAAACAAACCTGATGACAGCCGTCCCCCTCCCGGCTCTTTTACTTGATCTCTCTCTCTGTCTCTCTCTCGGTCTCTCTCTCTCTGACTCTCTTGGACTTGCTCCCTTTTCTTCCTTCTTCCAGCGCTCTCTTCTGTCTCCGTTTTAGCCATTTTGAGGGTCAGAGTTCAGCCACTCGACTGAATTGGAGCCTTCTTCCCCTCGCCTTTGAAGACTCTGATCTAATATTAGAAGGTTCATCCCATAGATGAAAAAAAATGAACTGGTGGGGGGTGGGATGAGGAACAGCTTCACAAATGATCCCAAAGAGCTAAAGTACTTACATCTTGCAGATACTATTTCGATTTCTACATGTAGAAAAAGCTTTTTGCCAAATGGGTCGTGTGTGCATGTGCATTTCTGTTTATGTGTGTGTATATGGTTTTGTGTGTGCGTGTGTGTGTGTGTGTGTGTCTGTGTGCGTGTGTGTGTGTGTGTGTGTGTGTGTGTGTGTGTGCGTGCGCGTGTGTGCGTGCGCGTGTTTGTGCGTGCACATGCATGTAAGTGTGTGAGTGCACATGTAGGAATGTGTGCATGTGAGTGTTAGTGAGTGTGTGTGTGTGTGTGTGTGTGTGTGTGTGTGTGTGTGTGTGTGTGTCTGTAGTCACTGGCAATCATGCTCCTATTTATCCTACACATACTGTGCTGATCACTGTACATTATGGCATGAGTAAGCTGCCTGACGGCGCTGTGCTGGCGCTGATTGTGATGAATGCATGTTTTGGAGTTCGAACACATGACATCAGGCACCATCTGCCCCTCCATGATCACAAGCCAATTCCTCCGGCGCTGCCAGGCAACCACTGGGGTGTGTGTGTGTGTGTGTGTGTGTGTGTGTGTGTATGTGTGTGTACGTATGTGTGTGTGTTTGTGTGTGTGTCACTGTATACTCCCAGAGATATTGGGATGAAGACTAGGTTTCGCAGCAGTGTCGTTCCAACATCTTGTCAAGATTTCCAATACACTGATGAGGATAGCAATCATCTCAGCAGATGTTCCAAAAAATCTCAAGCTGGGAACAGACTCTCTTTGAAAATACAAATAAACAAAGAGATCCATCCAATGAGGTGACACGTTTGTCAGCCAAGTCGCAGCTTTTGAAACACAGTCTGCTTAAATAGCGACTCATTACTCGTTACCAGGGTGATAGGATATGTCTCTGCACAACAGACCATAATCATTATTTTCCACTTTTTATGATCAAAGTTGTAAATGCCTGCACACTGATTTTCTTAAGCACACACACCTGCTGGGCCTTGTTGGCTGGCCTTGTTGAACTCGTGCCCCCCCTCCAGTCCTACAACACTCACCAGCTCCCTCACCACAGGTGCCTAAAGGTTGATCAAACCTGCCACAAATCCAACAACGGCTCACTAGTGTGTGTTCCGCATCTGCCGTCTGGTACCAGCTTATGTGAGGGGGTTCTGGGAAAAACTGGTCCTGTCCTGAGACTTAAAGCACTTGCTCTGGATAATCTGATGGTATTAAAGTAAAAACATAGCTTGAAATTAGCCACGGAGGGCCATTCATTTTGCATGAGCTTCCCCTCCCCTCATTGTCCTCCCCCCCTTGAGATTTGGAACAGTCTGAACATGTCCTTGTTAATAATTCCAGGCATTGGCGTGTTACAAAGATGATTGGAAGAGGGACTTAAAGAAACAAGTGACTTCACCACCACCACCACCACCACCACCACCAGTGGTTTGTTTAAGCGGAGAGATAAGGCACGGCCAGCGCGTTATCGGAGTTGTTCCTGCGGTCCGGCGTAAAAACAAACCGCCAAGTCGCATGGATGCCTCATCTGCTTAGCGTCTAAAAACAATGACATCATCCACAGTTGTTGTAAGAAAGATCAGGGGGTGGGGGTGGGGGGGTGGGCGATCGTGTTGTTTGAGCGGGTCCTGGGGGAGTGTTGTGTTGTTCCACGACAGATAATAACTCATTAAAACAACACAAAAACCCGCACTCCAGGCGAGGATGTGCACTGGAAGGCTTGATACTAATCAGAGATCCTGTGGTTTTCCCGCTGAGGAGAAGATATTTGGGGGTGGGGGTTGGGGGTTGGGGGTTGGGGGGTTGTCCGGGCAGACGAGCATCCGATGGAAGCGGGCAGGGCTGGATCTCCGTCCCCTGGCTGAATAAAAGGATTCCTCAGTGACTGTGGGCATGGGGGGTGGGGGGGATCAGCGATGACCCCTGGACTCATTGTTCTGGCCCTGCAGCTATTTGATGACGGCATGTCTAGTATTGCTGCCTCCACACACACACTTACACACCCACAGACACATACACACACTTACACACCCACAGACACACACACACACACACACACACACAAGTGCGTACACACACACACACACACACGTGTACACACACACACACACACACACACCCTCCCTTCCACCCTCAGGCTGAGAAAACAAAGCGATTGTGCCGGGATGCATTTTTAGGGGAAGTAGGGGGTGAAGGGGGGTGGGGGTGGGGGGGTGCCGCTCTCAATCTGTGGCGGGGCTCTTCACTCCCTCTCCTCCAAGCCCCCTCAGCTGCTTTGCATCATGGGAGGGCGGCCCACAAAACAAATGCCTGGCTCCCGTCTGATGTAGCTGCTCCATGGCCCCTTTGATCCCCAACCGTCCCCGACGGACAAGAAAGAAGGACAGAAGTACAGAGAGACAAGAAAAGATACAACAAAAAGCACAACTGACAAATAAAAGGGAGTGGTGTGGTGTTAAAGACACAAAGGCAGCGATAGGTACAAGAGAGAGAGGAGAAAGGGAGAAAGAAAAGGAGAGTGGAGAAGGTGGAGGGGAGGGAAGGGTAGGGGAGGGGAGAAGAAAGCTACACAGCCTTGAGTCCACTACTGCGCTGCCCACTTTGAACCTGCGCCAAGGAAGGCAGCCTGGGACACAATTATCCAATGTGGTCAAGGAGCGTGCTGATTACAATCCCACTTTTCACTGGGGTACCCAGATGTTGTGGCTCAAAGCAAAACAAACAGCCTGGAACGGATCGGAGCGGATCGGAGCGCCGCGCCAGGCTGGCCTGCTGCCGCGGGGACTGGGCGTGGTGTGGTGCGGCTGGGTTATGTGACACCATTGTGCACCGTGTTCACAGCACTTTAAATGCTTCCCACATGGGAGAGAAAAACGAGAGAGAGAGAGAGTAAGGGGCTGACCCGCACTGTTTTCACAGTCCTTGTGGCAAACTGTAAATGCTTCCTTAGCTTAGTGTTGAGAGCGTGTGAGTGAGTGTGTGTGTGTGTGTGTGTGTACTGTATGTGCGTGTGCGCGCATGTGTGTGGTCCTTGTAGAAAGGCAAGTCTGAAACAGTTTAACTAAGCGACTTTTACACACACCAGTGCACCATCAAAGGTTTATTTACAAGTGGAAACAACACAAAAAACATGAACACAACAAATCAATAAGTCAAGCTAATAACGCAATGCAAAATGCAACCTAAAAGCTGACTGCTGAAGTGCTGCAGCCACAGAACCAGAAGTTCTTTTCCGTTCCGTTTCCATATTCTTCACTGCTCTAGTATATTCAATATTCAACAGCCAATAAATATGCCAGTTCCCCTTTTTTGCTTGATTGAGGAACTCAGTCTGGGGATGCTGGCTTCCTATAACCATATATAATATGTACGCATATAAAGAATGTGGCTCAGAAGAACAAAACTGATACATCTCATCTGTGCTGCAGCTGTGAGGGACTGGTGCTGAAGACTATACTTCAGTGGAACTTTACAGAAAAGTTTAGTTTGTTTGTTGTCATTTTTTTCTCCTCACTCCATTCGCCTTTCTTCTTTTGGAGGACTGGATTCCTCAGTTGTTCGTGAGAAGGCTCCAGCGAAGTAATGCCGCTGTAATTTAGCGCCATTTAAGTCTCCGGCTATATCAGGGCGGCCTAACAAGATTATTCAATGTTGTTCTGAAAACAAGATTAGCTTTTACTGAATAAAGGCCTATCGAGCCAAGTGGATGGAGGGGGTGGGGGTGGGGATGTGGGTGCAAAATTGTGGCAGGAGGCCCACTGAGTTGTCCTGTTCAGCCAAGGCCCATCAGAGAGAGCTGTCTTTCCTTGTGACTGACCCCAGTTCAAGCGAAGGAAAGTGCCAATATAGCCATTTTATGGTAATGAATTCCATTAAGAACTGAAGCTAACATGTTACAGCAATTTCTTCCTGTAGACCCAATATTGAAGCGATGAGATTTTGGTGTTGAAATGGTTGGCTTTCAAGGAGAGCTTTGGTGTAGAAGCTAAAGGTATTTTTGTAAATGTGTATGGTTTGATAAAGTATAATCATGTTTGTTTTTTGATGGGGGGGTGGTCTATAAATGTATATATGTAAATAAGATAATGTTTAAAAGACAGTTAAGTAAGGAATTACATCAGTGAGTAAATGTGTGTGTGTCTGTCAGTGTAAGTAAATGTGTGTGTGTGTGTGTTTATGTTTAGATAAGGATAGCAGCCCCCTAATGTGGATACTTGTTCTCTCTAATGGGCCTGATAGTGTCTACTGTGCCACTGGCCTGAGGAACAACACTAATTAGCCCCTTCCACCACACACAGGCAGCCCTGTAGCCTACAAACACAGCCATTAATAACTGACAGAGAATAGGATAAAGAGAGATCAAATGAAGACACAACAGAAAGGCTCAATAAGATAAAGCCTAGTTACATCCTCTTCAGATGCACTGCTTGATCCTTCAGGCACAGGGGAGCCATCCCAGGATTCCCTAGTGAAAGTGATGGAGGGGTTGGGGGAGGGGTTGGAGCATGTGTGTGTGTTTGTGTGTGTGTGTGTGTGTGTGTGTGTCTGAGGGGGGAGGGGGGCACGTGACTCAACACATTTCTTGGCTCCACTGACAACACAACAACAGAAGAGAAAAATGCTGCAACTCATTTAAAACATCTGACTTTCTGTCTGTCTCTGTTTCTCTCTCCCTCCCTCTGTTTCTCTCTCTCTCTCTCACACACATACACACACACACACAGCTAGCCCTCTTGATCTTCACAGAGAGCTACACTGCCAGAGCTCCACTGAAACACAACACAGTGAAACAAACAGCACAGTTCAGAGTTGCAGAGTGAGTTGAACCACATGGTTAAATAACAATGACCACTCTAGCATTTTGGAGTGAAATTGTATAATAGAAATGGTCTTCATATGTGCTAATGGCTGTCCCTCTGTTTGTGCGTATGTGTGTTCCATTCCGGAATCATCTAGAAGAACCTGCTGTAACAGTGACCTCCCAAGGGATCATGGGACCCACTAGAGCAGTCACTGATGTGTGAACGCAACAACCACTCCACCAACACCCCCTCAGGGAGTCCACCTAGTTACAAGAAGACACAAGTGTGTGTGTGTGTGTGTGTGTGTGTGTGTGTGTGTGTGTGTGTGTGTGTGTGTAGTTCTTGAAACCCCATAGCCAAACCACAAACACGCACACACACACACACAAATGTACAGTTTTCATATCTTTGCCAGGGAGCTGGGATTTCACTTCACTGTAAATTGGACAACATTCTGTGGAGAGTGTGTGTGTGTGTTTGTGTGTGTGTGTGTGTGTGTGTGTGTGTGTGTGTGTGTGTGTGATGCTTTTCCCTTGTGTTCTGTTCAACAGTCTCTCGTAACAAAGACTGCATTGTGCAGACAGCACTAAGACAGAGATGGAGCTACATGCTCATGTAAACACACACACACAGAAAAAAAACACAAACACATACACACACAAGGACATACAGAGAGAGAGAGAGAGAGACACACACACACACACACACAGAAGGAGAGAAGGAAATAAACACACAGACACCCAGTCACTCACAGTGAGAGACACATAAACACACACACACACACACACACACACACACACACACACACACACACACACACACACGTGTTAGAGCTCCACTGTGGGGCTGCTGAGGCCATCACCACCTGCCAGTGCCAGTAATCACACTTTGCCGAGGCTTTAATTGAAGTAATTAACCCACTTGAGAAAACAAACTCTCGTTTGAAACTGAATGCCAGACGGCATCTCCTGGCGTCGCTTCCTGTGTACCCCCCGTTTCGCTGCTGTGCGTCAAAACTCCACCCCCCTCACAGGCTCGCTGGAGACTCCAGCTTTATCTGTGACAGGAAGACCCTTTTGCCGGACCCGTGGCCACTTCAAAGACCCACCCCTTGTTTTTTAACGTCCTGGCAGGGGGCAGGCGGGTAAAGCGAGGGTGTCAGTCTTCATTGAGGGACACTTAGGAGCAAGTCCCTCCCCCCGTCGTGACCTATATTCAAGCACCCCACCCCACCCCCCCACAACACCCCACCCCAGCCCTGCGACTCAAAGACTCCACTCCCCTGTCTCAGAGACATCTTCTCCATGGAGATGACCCCTGGGCCACAGCGACACACATACTTGTTTGGGAGGAAAAAAACTACTGACCAACTTCTGGTTCACTGTGCAACTAATGGTGCGGAGATAAGATAAGCTACAAACATGGTCCTAACGCACATGGGGCAGTATTCTGGGAGAAGCTATATAAGGCCTAAGAAAAGATGGTTACCATTAACTTGTGTTTGCTGTGGAATGAGAAACTGCATGTGAAAAAGATTACAATGGGGTCACAGAGAGAGAAAGAGAGAGCGAGAGAGACAGAGAGAGAGAAACAAAGATAGAGAGCTAATAAAACAAAATAGAAATAGAAAACTCAGAGTGACAAATCAGGTAATGCCCTCCACTGGTCTTTAGTAGAGGAACATATAACCCGCAGAACTGGAAAATCTGGCAAGAAGCAGTCCAGCTGGTTGACGGCACACAAAAAGGATGTCCGACAAGTTGGTTTCTCTTTTAGGTGATACTACTGGTGATAAGACCAGACCTGCATGCCTAGACAACCTATTCCAGCCTCTCTGGAGAAAGCCCTGGAGGGAAGGGAAAGGAAGGGAAGTCCATTTGCTGGTAGACGTTTAGCTTTTTTACAGACTCTTGCTAAACTACTCCTGGATGGATGAAGCTTGTAAACAGCAGGAGACTGATGAAAACAATACCACTCGTGAGTTAATGAAAACCGTGTTGAAACGTCAGACACAATATGCCTGAGGAGCCTCTCACAGCAACCCATGCAACAGCTGACCGCTTGCCTTCACAGAGAAGGAATGATCAAGAACGCCTGAGAAAGATTTGAGTTGGCTGCTTGACATCTAACGTCCAGTCAGCCTCAGCTGGGAAAGATCAGAGAGAAATGAAGCGTCTACAAAAATGTTGAGGGGCACAGAAACATGGACTCCATGTTTTTTTTTTCCTGCTTTTTTTAAAGCATAGGAGCCCCAGTTGGCAACTCCTTTGAAGTCCTTCAGCAACTGTGATTGCTTTTCAGGACCTGATCCAACTTAAGTCCTGCAACGTGACAGAGCCTGTAATATGGGCTTTCAACTGCATTAAATATTCAGGTGTGCTTTTAAAAATAGCCTACTAAGGTCTAACTAAGGTCACAGCCAATATAGATTGACCACAATAGATGCCCTTACAGTATGGCAGACAGGTCAAAACAACTGAGAGTAAAGGCGGTAGGCAACCTACAATGAAACATTTTGTAACAATACAGGTTTTGGATCAACATAGTCCACATGAAATGGAATAAAACAATGTTACCTTTTACTATGCACTGATAGTATTTAATGATTACATTGAGTTAATTGTATGGTTGTGGTTAGTAGGTGTCCTATGATTGTTGTCTACCATAGACAGCATTTGGTGCTTCCTGTTATGCATGTAATATTAGATTTATAACACTGTGTTTCCATTTTTGTAGTATGTATCTGGCTAAAAGAAGAAGAACCTGTCAACCTCCACCTCCCAAATAAGTGCTATTTTTATGGGAGAGAAATGTTGCCTTATCAAGTACTTATATTGATATTAGGTATTAGCCAGTATACAAATGTAAGCATTCGTACTTTTATGAGGCCGAAAAAGAAGTTGTCTGAATTTGGAATGCAGAAATATCAAATGTTTTGGCTATGTATTTCAAGCCAAACAATTCCATTTCACTAAGCAGTCCACCACAATGACAAAGGCAACAGGGAACCTGGGGACCCTCTACTCTCACTCTTTTAAGCGGGACAACAACAAATCAATGAGGGAGTTCATTAATGAAGAGCCAGGTCTTGACAGCCAACAATGGCCGCACAGAGGGAGTTGTCCCTGGCAATCTGTGACAGACCCCCTGACGGCGGGCCTCCACACTCCCATTAACACTAGCTGAACAAAGGCCAGTGCCCTCCTGACCCCCGCCCTCTCTACCTCCCTCCCTACCTCCACCACTCCGCCCAATTAATGGGATTTCCTCACGCGGCCCATTCTCATGGACTACCTTGAGTCATCGGGGGGGGTTCAGTGGTCCCGGCGCCCAGACCACGACATGACACTGCAGGGGGTGGGGGGGTGGAATGTAGGCCCTCAAATCCACTGAAACAGGACCATGACCTTATCCTGCCGACCCCCCATTCCATCAGAAGAGTAGGAAACACTTACGTTTTAAGGAGTCCTTTTACAGTGTATCTAAATGTAAAAAGTACATCGTACATACCCAACACTAACCCTAAACCTAAGGTACAGTGTAAGTACATAATGTTACAGATGTGTTACAAACTACGTTACACTTTACTTCATGGTGTAGAAACATTGTAATAGGGACGGTAAAATAAAGTGTAACCAAACAGTATTCTTCACTTTACCAGGAAGTCTGGAAAATGGCACAAATAAAGGTTTCCACAACACAATACAACAGGAGTAATGTTATTGGATGCTACACACTTCAGCAAATATTAGCTCTCTGTGAGAACATGGACACTAAGTAGAGAAAAGCAGGTCTTGTTGTGACATAAACTGGCAAAAACACAAAGCCTGTTACGCAGTCAGTCAGGGTGTCTATCTAGTCGGACGGTGGCCCTAATGTGGTTACCCTTGGGGATTGTTTCTGCACCCCTAATCTCCATTCAGGAACGCTCGTTAAAAACATCCCTCCCTGCTGCCACCTGTTCCTGGGCACAGCTGTGCATGGCTCTTGCCTGGGTCGACCCTTTGAGTGAACCCTTCTCCTCCTCCTCCTCCTCTCTTCCAACACTCCCAGCAGCAGTTCACAACAGCCACGATGCCGCCTCCCAGGCCCTGTGTCTCCGTCACTTTGGATGATGGCCGCAACACATGGCAGTGGGCTGTCCGAGCTGTCATCCAACTGCCTGAGGGTGAGCGCGGGAAGGCTCCAGGCTCCAGGCAGGGACAGCTCCTCCTGCCATTTTGACTCATTTGTCCACAAGCAGAACTTTGGGGAACCCATCCCAGTTGAGTTCATTATGTGGCGAGTTGGTTCTGTTTGGATGGAGCTTAAGCTGAGCATTAGTAGAGGCATCAGCAAGACAGCAAGTTCAGCTTAGGCCCTGTGTTTTACTGTGGTCTCCCCAGACCTGCTTTAGGACAAGTTTTGATTTCTTTCCACACAATACACTGAAACACAATACACGTTGGTTACATCGAGATGGTCCAAGTGCTGTGCTAAAAGAGACTTAAGCTGGAGAACCTGTTGAGTGCATGTGAACTGTGCCTCGAGAGCAGCGCCGTCCCAACAGTATGCATGGCTGGTGCCAACAGCCTACGTCAGGAATGCCACAGGGATTCCCTGGATATCTGCCAATAATCTCCATGCAAAATCATGCACTCGGGCGGCATGCATTACCAGCACATGGTTGACATGCCAACAAGCCGGCACAGGAAAGACATGTGTATAGAGGGCCGATTTGAGGGTGACCAGTTTGATTTTTTTTCCCTCCACAGCACAGCACTGAAAGCAAACTACATTTGTGACTTCGGACGGCCTAAAAATATCACGTTGGAGAGGAAAGAGTGTCAGAGAGAGGAAGCGGGGCCTCAAGAGGCTGGCCTTTCACTCTCAGGGACGGCCAGAGGAAACACTGGGAACCTGGGATATGCCGTGGACTCCACTTTTGTGACCAGACAGACAAACAACAAACAACAAATTCTCAGTATTTTTTAGCTTTTATTTATTTTTTCTACATGTCTTTTCTTTATCCTGTTTTATTCTGCTGTCTTTCCTGCTGCAACACTGTAAATTTCCCCATTGAGGGAATAACAGAGGAACATCTCATCTTACATGAAGTCAAGTAGGTTAACTGTGAAACAACTGTGAAAAATGCAACACAAATATCCCCTCTTAAATCTGACACTGACATGCCCAACTCGAACTCAACCCCAACAAAACACAGTCACAACTCTGATAACGGGTAATTACACATCAGTGTTGTTCTCATATGTTCCCATTTCAGACATACTGTATATACATACAGAACACACATGCAGAGTATTATTGTAAACATGATGACTACTAGGCCATGTTTCTTTAGTGATTGATACAAAATGACATTCCATCTTTCTCTTTGAGTCAGTAGTCACTTAACACTGTATGTTCCACAGCATATGTGCATCATCTTGTTTCGATCTTGTTTCGGTCTTGTGATGCCGATGAAAGCTCACTGAGCACCTGGCACTTCAGTCAGTAAAAGCCAAAACTGAGTGCCACTTGTGCAGCGAGCTATGAATTTTAGCGGGGGGAAGAGCAAAGAAAAGAAAAGAAGTATTTTCCCTGGATTTCCTCCCTTGCGAGGAGAAGCTCTATAAATCCCATTGACGTGAGGAGACGAATTGATTCTGAATCCCTCTTCCCCTTTAATTCACCGTCAAACGACACCCCTCCAACACTCCCGGGAGCATAACAGAAGTAGATATCAATACAGCCTTCCAAGCCACGCTACACAGTATGCTGCACATCCGACAGCTCTTGTATCATCTCATTCTGGAGTATCTCAAGAACACCACAGGCTTCTGCTGACTCAACTCCTTGGAGACCTCAGATTACTACTGTTTTAGATGACCTCAACGGAGGGCTTTAGCGAGGGTACAGAGTGTCACTTGTACACAAAGGTATTACAGACAAGCAACAGTGCAACAGTGCTCTTCCTCAACTGTTTTTGTGTTTCTTTTAGGTGACCAACAAGGTTTAATAGCTACCACCCACATAAACAAAGTCCTGAATGTGACAGGCTTGCATAAAAATAACTCTACAATGGACGATACAGTTTGTTCTATTTATACAAAACACATTTAAGGGTCCATCGAACTAACAAGACCATCAGGTCCCAAATGACCTTTTCCAAAGTGGTAAACAAGAGCTACGGGTCACTGCATTCTCAAAGAAAACAGTTTATCTGGCACACGAACCTCAAGATCAGTGAAACTCACAATACACAAGTTAAACAAAGCTAAAGCCTTGGTTCTGAAACTGCCTTTCAGGTTGACCGAGGACTTTTTTCACTGAAGGCAGCTGCCTTCCACACAATATGTGGAAGTGTTCGCATTCCATTCAAAGTCACAGCATCTAATTGGACCAACACATGCAGCAGTTGTCCTAATAACCACGCTCAGAAGGAGACGGTCACAATAAGTTGGAAAATTAACTTGTTCTGCACACTACCCAACAGTGCTGAGGTCACCCCATATGGTCTGCTGTCATTGGAGGGATTAAAAGCATGGCATCTGTAATAACTATGAAGAAATGATTCGGAATGGATTAATGGATTTAAAACAATTTTGTCAGTCACCCCCACCCCCCTACTGCGGACATTAAAGCTGTGGTCTGGTTTAGACTACATGTGTCAAACATTATTCCAGTCAAAAGCAGGCCCACTATATACAAATGTTATGTGTGTGTCAAGATTGCAAAAGGCTTTGGTAAAAGCCAATGACAACATCTGGGAACTTGGATGTCACACAACACTGCTACAGGAGTTTTTTTCCCGCAAGAGTGCACCAAGAGAAGGTCTTATGTTTTAAATTTGTTTAAAAAAGTAGACGTATAAATCCACCATGAGACAAACTGACAAGGCTTGTCATACAAATGAGGGAATATAATTTGGCATGAGGGCTTCAGTATATAGCCAGCACAAAATATCATCATAAAAATGCTCTGTACAGATTATGTGTGTTTTGCTTTTACAGATAGCCTTCTTAACCACGATACGTGCAATATTTGCCAATAGAGCATGAGATAGTGAAGGCTGACAGGTGTTATGATTAATGAAAAACGAGCTAGCAAAAAACTAACGCTTTGGGAAAGATGCGAAGAATTACACACAGTCCTGCTAGCAGCTTTTACTGTAATACATAAGAGCTTGCAACTTCTCAGTAGCCTATATGTCGGCGCCCTTGTAGCAGGCAATTTTCTGAAGAGGGCACAGCTACATTGTGTGTGAGGGTGAGGCATCAACAAAGAGTGTATGGTTCTCTCGCTCTCTCTCTCTTTCCCTCCCTCTCTCCCTCTCTCTGTCTCTGTGTGTTAGCCAAGGTTAGCTGATGACTTCTGTGTTTACAATGTAGTAATTCGAAATTACATTAATGAGTAAGAAACACTGACAACCTCGTTGTCCAGTTTTAAAAACTAGGACGGCGATGTTCAATTGAACATGAACCTTTAGGAAGGAAAGGAAACTTGACTTGAGTAAGCGCTACAAACAGACTCAACCACTCACCTCCTCCAGAGCGGTCACAGTATTCCTACAATGAGACATCCGCGTCGTGAAGTTTGAAGCTGTGGGCGCTTTATAGTCTTCATTAGTTTCGGCTATGAACTCCGACACTGTGATCTGGTCCGGCATTTTATACTCCCTTTAGTTTACGTACAATTATAATGGTGTTCCGGCAGAAGACCCCCTTAAAATTTTCTTACTTCCAAAGCAGAAAAAGTTCAAAAATGATAGCTTTGATCAATGGTTGCATTGGAGATCATAGCTAAATCCGTCTCCAAAAGTCTCTCTCCTATTAGTCAAAACTACGACAGTCTGTGAAGCCTAATGCTGTGTATCCTACGTGGGTTCGCTTCCAGGATAGCCCGTCTGCAGTTGCAAATATTCCTTTCAACTAGGTAGACATAAATCGCATTGATCGCAGATTTCCCCGGTAGCCTTGGTCGCACAACACAACAGTCCTTCAGGTTAAGCCACCAACCCGGGCAATCAGGCAGGCAGGCAGTGCGGTTCTCCCACAGACAACAGGGCAATTCAATTGAAAGCGCAGAAAGTGACAAAATAAAGGTGGAGACGATTCAATGGAGCCACACCGACCAATGGGGTGCGACTGTAGCTAGTGTAGGTCCAATAGGAGTTTACGCAGGGCGTGGTCTTTCGTGTGATTACAGTGCCAGCCAGACCGGCTTTTTAAGGTGGATCATGCTTAACTGCATCATTGCGCTTGACATTCAGGTCACATTTTTGTATACTGTATCTGATAATGTATAGTTTATAAATAGAAATGCATTTTACATTGCATCGCTGAAGTATAAAACAAAATAAATTATGTGTTAAATAGACAACTGTTCTAAGAAAACAAGTGAGGAAGATGGAAACTGATAAACATGATTTCTCAAATGGTTAGTCTGTGAAACAGTATTTAAATAAAAAAGTATTTATGGTAGCAGGTGTAAAATATGTTATATGACCTGCCACGGTTTACAACACACTTAAAGGCATAGCCTTTAGGACATGCCTTCCCTCTGGTTTTACAGATGAAGTAGAAAACTGATGGTAGCCAACTTGAAAGATGCTAAAATATATAATAAGATGTTTGAAAGATGATAAAATATGTGATACCAGTGGATTTATTGTGAGCTCAGATAATGACTCTAATAATATCATTTTGACTTATGTATGTGTTTGTTTTATGACATAGTCATTTTTGTCAAAATTATGCTGCTAAATACCTCTGCCATGCCTACACGAGCAGCTGTCTGTGGGTGTGCAGTGACGGACTGCCAGTCATCTGTGGCATCCAAAGCTGTGGAGGCCTTGCTAATGAGTGTCATCCAGCTGTCGCTGTGCTCTGTACCAGTGGCAACAAAGCACATTCATCTTCAGGCACTCTGTGTGTGTGTGTGTGTGTGTGTCTTTCGTTTTACACCTGAGAATGCTCAGCCCTTGTAAATATTTGCTTGGTTGATTGGTGATGCACTGTCATTTTTTGTTGGACACACCTGTTTCTCGTTTTTTGATCAGGTGATTTATTTTGAGAAATAAGTTCAGTAGAAAGCCATCTGCATGACACGACAATATGTGTGGCAATTTGTAAGATGAGTTTGCAGTGGGATGCGCAAGTCTGGCCTATAGTCCACTTGGTCATATCACCACCCACCCTTTGTTATTTCCCAATCCCATTGTAGCAGGTGTGTCCAACTGAAAGTGCCTTTTTCCATGTGTGTTCTTTGTGCGCTGTGTCCATTCATTCCAACGAAGTCTTAGCAGAGGAGAGCAGGGTGAACCCTTTATAATGCCCTGTGAATAATGTAGCAAGCACAGACAAAGAGCGTCCAAGTGAAAAGGCCCACCGTAGTAATGGCACAGGCTCTACACCTTCCTCCTTCAAGAACAAAAGATCACTTAAGATGATAATTAGTTGAAAACAATGGCTGGTGGCTCTTCAGGCTCAACAAAAAGAGTTTAAGTTATCTCAGTTACATCTGGTTGTAACACTATTATCACCTCTTAGGTTCCTCTTAATGTGATTGGAGACAATATTCATTATTGCTGTCTGCCTCCATATGTGCCTAATGCTTCCACTTCCACAGAGAAAAGAAAGAGGACACCGCCACGGTGAATCTTGTAGGTTTCTTTTAGTCTAAGCAATCTATGTTTGGGGGTTTCTTTTGTGCCTCGACGTTTGAAGGAGTGACTTTCTGTGGGCCTGGAGTGTCTGTGTTGTTCGTGTGCTTTGTGAGGAAAAATCTGCTGACGTTTCACTGTTCATTCAGCCTCAGTAGGACGGCCATTTTTATAAATAGAGTGGCAGCGCCAGTCAAAAAATCCAAGCCAGGCTTTAAATCACAAAGCCCCAGTTAAATCTCCAGTTTGTTTTCTCTCTATCGCTCTCTCTTAAAGGTTTCTCACCCCCGCATCCATCACGATTCATCCATCTCTCTCACTTCCTTCCTCCTGTTTTTCAATCTTTCCATCACTCTCTTTCTCTCTCTCTCTTTCTTTCTCTGTCTCTCTCTCCCACCCAACACATTCCATTGCACCAGCATTCCTTTGCATTACACCAACATTGTTTTATTCCTATGCAATGCCCTGCACAGCCGAGCCCTGAAGCTACACTCCTACTGTAGCTGGTGCCATGTCTCCTCAACATCTGCTTTGCAGAAGGCAATAGCAACATGAGACAAGCGCTGTGACCACTGGACACCATATATCCCAATCACTTACATCTGTGCACAGGCTCGCACACCTCACTGAATTACAGGCTGGGTATGATTTCGCAATGGCCTACACTGTGCCAAACAATACCAATACGCTTTGCGTTCCCCATTTTCCTGTCCCACAGCTAAAAGAAGTCAAAGAGCATTTGAGCTATTTTATTCCTTGTCTCTCATGTTCATACAGTGCGGGCTTATGAAACTGCCGCCTGGCTTGATGCTTTCAATCTGTTTAATAAACCCTGAGGAGACTTGTTTATTACCCAGCAGCCAGTCGCAGCACGCAGCCAAATATGAATTAGAGCAGCATCACTCCGGAATATCAAACAGCACGAGAGGAGGCCTTTTCCCCACTTTTCCTCCCACATTTCCTCACTGTCTCCGCTCTCTTTTTACAAGGGATTCAAGTAAACTGTCAAAACCTGCGTGAAACATTAGAGCGGAATGGAAATCTGCTGGCAAGTGCGAATGCCATGGCTGAGAACAGTGCAGTGGGCTGTGGGCTTATGGGATGACATCACTCTATATTAGGATTCCCTAAACGCAGCATCGTCAGAGGAGAACAGATCCCAATTGTTTCAAAAGTTAGATTTCAAACAGCTGTGCGCAGTGGCTGCCAAAAAAGTAATTTATCCAAAGCTTACAAAATCGTATTTTTTCCATTTTTCTGCTTGAGACATTTGGCCTTTCTGCCATTACAAAAACGAGGGGTAAGGAGAATGAGGTGTGGGTATTCTATATCCTCTCTTTAAGTTGGAGTGAGCTATGTTTTCCATTCATGGAATCATAGAAAAAGAAAATGTCATGCCAAAACCTTGTCAAGAGCACAATGGTTCAGGCCAAACACTTTGCAAGAGTACAATAGACAATGGAAACAGGGAATCCATATTATCCCGCAATATTTATACAAAGATGTGACGTAGAGGGCCACATTTGGCCTAGGTCTATTTTTTTGCACAAATAGGCTTCCTCCCATGGCTTTCTCACAACAGGGAAAGTACTCCAGGGACACATACGTAGCCACAGCTGCTATTTCGGAGGGACGCTGAGGAAAGCCATTTTTGAACCGAAATCTCTTTTCTATTTTCATAGGTCTACGAATAGCCGCTGTGTGGTGGAGCTACCTTGAAAAAAAGAATGGCTAAGCACAACTTACATTTGCTTGTGGGTTTTTTTTTGTTACAACCTACGGCTGGAAAAGTGCTCTGTTCATTTTCTGTTGGGTAGCAAGCCAGCTGTTCACATCTGTATCTGTCTGTGTATAACACACTGACTCATCCTGTGTCAGCTAGTATCTAGTGTCAGGTGGGAGGGATGTAAACACTAGTTGTAGCCCTGCATGTCTGTTCCTGTACCATCGCTGAGGAAGGGCCCTTATTTGTGGCTTACAAGTGTGACATGAGATCAGATAGTCCGGGGGTGGTTTTGTTTTTGTTCGCACCTGCGAGTTTCATTATCAAGCTGCCATAATTACAAAAACGTATCCTTGATGTGGTGTAGCACCCCACAGGCTGTCAGCCCCCACCAAAAATTAGTGTTGCTTTGAAAGTCGTAAAGGAGATTATGATATTGAGCACACACCCTTATACCTCCTTTCTTTGTCTGTGGTTGAGATTATGATTTAAATAACAGTTGCTGTGAAGATAAATATTTTGCTCTACCTTTGTATTTTGTAATGATATTGAAAAAAACCAGGTGAGGAAGTAATGGTAAACTCAACACTCTGTATTTCAGATGTTTTTGGTTAGGAAAATTTTAAACTGAATCCATACCGTTGATTTGCTTAACAAATTTGCCAAGGCATGCTTAGACTGCATGTACATTCTCAAATGGCGCACACACAACAGTGACATTGATAGGGTTGGGTTTTTTTCAACCTTTCCCCCAAAGTCATTTAAGTTCAACCTGCCAGCTTGATGTAGACTGTCTTCCTAATGACTTCATGGTGCTTCAGATATTTTCTCTTTGCTCAATTTCCTGACTAGGCAAGTCACTGATCTTCTGTAAAAAAAAAAACATGGCACTGTGCCCATCAGTGTATGACAGCATGTGTGTAGACATCACATATGTCAGCTTTAGTAATAAGTATAATGCTAGCTGCTGATGTACTGGCTGTTCTCTTGGCTCATTCATGTGTGATGAATGGTACTCTATTAAATCGACCATGTGGTTGGTGAGCTCTGCTAAACGCGATGTGCTTATGATGAACTCTGTCAATGCACAAGGAAATGCAGTAGCCTCCGCTATTGGGTCGGGGAAGCTATCTTTCATTACGACAGCTCAGCATCTTGTTTGCAGTGGAGAAAGTGTCTTTTGCTCTCCTGATTTTTTTTCTCTGAGTATGTTTTGAAAGCAGACTTAGCCAATTTATGCTGTTAAATATTCGTCTGGACTGGACATCAATGAACTCTTCTGTGGCCTGAATATTAAAATGAAAATGTCAGTGGTCAGGTACATATGAGCCCTTGATGGAAGCCAACTAAGGGCTATCAAAAATGGGCAAGGGTGCTTAAGAAAGGTCAGACTGGCCGTGGAGCAGACAGAATTATTCGGTATTCATGAGCGGAGGTCCATTAGCTTTATGACCATGGGGGAAGGTGGGAGGAGTGCAGCAATTTCTCCCTCTCTCTCTCTCCCTCTCTCTTTCACTCTCTCTCCCTCCCTCCATCTCTGTCTCTTTCTTTCTCTGCCTCTCTCTCTCTGTCTCTCCCTTTCTCCCTGTCTTTATATGTTTCTCTTTATATATCTCTTTCTCTTTGTCCATTATTCTCTTTATCCCTTTCTTCCTCTCTCTTTCTTTCTCTCCCCCTCTCACTCTCTCTGTTCTGTCTCCCTCACTCTCTTTTACCCTCTCTGTCTCTCTTTCCCTCCTTCCCCCTTTACCTCTGTGCTTTTTGTTTTTTTTTCCTCAGTCACTTTCTCTCTCCACACCTCTACATGTCTCATCCCCACCTCCCCACCTTTGTCATTGTACTGTAATTGGCAGAGACTGGGGGAATGGGAACATCACCTCCACTGTGTGAGTCATGCATTCAGTAAAATGGAGGTCCAAGAGCGTAGCAAAACAACTTGCTAGAAAATGCAGTTAATACTGCCATGCAGCATTTTCTCTGCACCTTCCAGCCTCACACTGAGCTTGTGTGTGTATATGATTCACAGCGGGACGAGAGGGAATACTTGTCTCAGGGGAGTGCCGCCCGGTGTGACAGGAAATAGGATGGTTTCAGAAAGAGGCTTCTCTCCAGCTATAGTGTTACCCTGGGTTACCAGCTCGACCTGCTGAGGAAGCCAGGGACTGTCAATGCGTTACACCCCACCATCACACACCCACACACATATACACACACACACACACACACACACACACACACACACACACACACACACACACGCACACACACACACACACACACACACACACACTAACCCATCCACGCTCCCCACCATGTCTAACCAGTTTCTCCTCGATGACAGCTGGAGCAAACTCCCTAAGAGAACACTGTCTGGGGGTCTGTCGAGCAAAAGGCACTGGGCGGAAAAAAAAGCCCTTGATGTGGGTGCATTAAAGAGAGAGAAAGAGAGGCATGCATGGGTGGAGTGTGTCACCACAGATGAAAGTGTGCCCCCTGAAACCGCCTCATTCTTCAGCACGCTAGTGTTTGCCGTGATTGGTTGATTGTTCACATGATGTCCCCCCTGTGTCATAGCTGGTGTTTCTCTTTTGGGGTTTTTGTTTTATTGAGATTAAAAAGGGGGTGGGGAAAATGGTGGCGTTTAGGGCTACCAGGCTACTAATGAAAGAGCAGGGCTGTCAGACGAACACTCAGATTTATTGGTCGTGAAAAGAGGCTGTCGTCTCCCCCTGCCTGAGAAAGGGATGATTAGGGAAATAAAAGAGAGCACACTTTGATGATCACACTTAGTGATTTCATAGCACGGCACTGGGTAAGGTTAATGAAAGCCACAATGTGTTCTTGGTAGTGACAGGCGAAGAAAAACTGAAAAAAGGGAGGGGAGCGAAGAGCGATCTAAAATGGTTCAGGGGATACATGTATGTCCACTATATTGATTTATTGATCTCACCGCTTAAAGTCACCTTGAATTAGATTCCAGGGTCATTGACTTACCAACTCCCTTAATCCTATTACTCTATCAATGCAGGATGCTTCATTGATTAAAATACACAGACGTCTGTGCATAGCAGATTTTGTGACACACACAAAATGCCTGCTGTACCTTACAAAACTAACATAACAAAGCTTACTGCCTCAGTGTGGAAAAGCGAAAAAGCAGAGGTGAGAGCCTGAATGTAGGTGTCGGTAACTGTGCACTGTGCAGCAGCGTTACAAAGGAGCCTCCTTAAATTTGGGGTTTGTCCTCTGTCCACGTGCGCCCTCTTCCCTCCCTGAGAGGCACATTCGGCATCTTTTGTGTGCCCACAGTGTTCTCCGGCGCCGGCGCCCAAGCCGAAACGGCACGGCTGTTATCCGAAAAATCCAGGTCTGTGGGTGTTTTTTTTTTTTTTTCCATGGTCGGGAGCGGACACATTTTAAGTGTGAGTGGGCAGAATTCTGGACACAGACTTCGCTTGCACCCCGGATACGGACACATACACACACCACACACGCACACACACACACACACACACACACACACACACACACACACACAGAAACAAAACTTGATTCAGTGCATGACCCAATCATCCATCTTTGCTACCTGTGTCCTACACTATCACACAGCAGTATTTCCCCTCTCTCCTTCTCTCTCTCTCATTGCCCTGAAAGGCAGTGCTCCTTAAAGAAGGAAACACATTTTTCAGCTGTGTGAGAGTAAGCCCTGTCCTGTCAGTCTGGAGATATTTTGACAAGATCAAGCTCAAGCTGTGGATGTTCAGCGTCTCATTTGCTGCATTGAGGCATTTTTACATTCTGCTGCAGACTCCCATGAACAAAGAGTGGGGAGTGTTCTATTTTTCTACCGCATAGACTGTATTGGCTGTGCTGCAAGCATTGCATTACTCTTTGTTTCACACATGTGATTGAACTCACTGCACCACACCACACAGCACTGCTGTTGCACTCCCTGCTAATCCTGTAAAAAAAAAATCAGCAGCCCCGTCATTTACAGTGAATCATCTCCTTCCTGCCTGTTTTTTTTTTTTTAACTCCTACGGTAGGGTGTTGTAAAAGGGGCAAAAATACTGGGTCGGAAAGACACTGCTGTCTGGGCTCTGTGGCAATTACACAGTCACAAACAGCAAACTCAACAGTTTTTGTTTTTAGATTCTGCGCACATTGCAGTCACCATTCTCACTGTTCGGGACTTTAGAAGAAATCCGTTTGTCCCTAATTACAGCCGAAAAACTGCACTGTAAACGTAAGGGGATAATTCCAGATTTTGTCAACGTTGGGATACGACAGCCACAATATGGTTGTCGCAGACACACACATACACACACACACACACAAGGACGTAGACAGAAAACAAACAACCCGCGCCCATCTCTCAGGGCTATTTATAGTGTGTGTGCCGCGGCTGAACTCTTCACACAAAAAGTCACCCCTCACACACAGAAAAAGATTTCCTGTCTCATCACTATAGAAAGGAATTCCCACGGGGGGCCCCAGTCCGCCTGAGGAAAAAACCCCTTTACTATATATGGACAGTTACAGAAAGTAGACACAACCAAACAGGTTTAAATATGAAGTGATAGACAGTTATGTCATCCTTCTTTAAATATTACAAATTTAAGGCACTGTATTCTCGGCCTATGCCCTAGAGGGCTCACATACAATGACTCTTTTATTGCAAATTTACAAAATCATAGAGTCAGGTTAAAGATAAACAAATATTTGTTGTAGTAAAGGGGTTATTGTTATTTTCATACATATAGACTCAAGAGACTAAGCACTGCAGTAAGAAAAGTAGCTGACGTGTGCAACAAACTAACAAATAAACAAGCACACATTTTCATCTCGTGACCTCTGGTTTAGAGAGCAGATACATAAAGGTAGACAGAGAAAGTCAGACAAAGAGAGAGAGAGAGAGAGAGAGAGAGAGAGAGAGAGAGAGAGAGAGAGAGAGAGAGAAAGCTGTGATCTTGCACTGTTTCTCCCATTCCATACGCCCATGGGCCTGTGGAAGAAACACAGCGTGATTCTATCTCTCTCTCTCTCTCTCTCTCTCTCTCTCTATCGCTCTCTCTCTTTCTCTTTCTCTCTCAGCAGAGGCAGGGAAAAGTTGCCATGGAGACATCTACAGTAGCAAGTGCATTGCCTTTGCATGCTGACGGTTTAATTGGTTCTTGTTCTCACAGTTCTAAATGTTAGAACTGCATCACCACCAGATGACAGTTTGGACAGTAATGAATGCAGGGAAGAGCTCTCTCTCTCTCTCTCATTGGAAGTACTTGCCTGTTATTACATTGGGTATTTCACAGTGAATTTTTAATAAGGGGTTATGTAAGAACTCAGCATGGAGAGAAAGTATTTGGAAAGTCTGTGAAACTACGCAGTCCCATAAAACTTACTACATCAATACACTCAGCCAGATTTTATTCCAAAAATATTCAGCATAGTCACTTCCAATTCACAAGATTCTGCACATATCTTTTTAAGGGCACGTTTTATCCAGACCTCTAAACGGTCATGGTCAGACAGCTTTCACTGACTAATGAGCAGTCATTTGACTGCCCCTCACACGCAACCCATTATCAGGAGCCCCCCCCCCCCCACCACAATATTCTATGCACGTTAGCCCCATTCGTCACTATTACCCCTGCTACCCTCCCCATTCAGTTCTTGCCCATCTTGTTCATACCACTTTATCACCTTTACTTTTTTTCTGTCCCCCCTCCATCTTTTAACACACCCCCCACCCAATCCTCAATCCCAGCCCAACCACCATAGCACTTGTGCACTATATCCCCATCCTGCCCATGCACTGTATAGGCTGACAAACAGCAATTTCGCTGCATGCCTTACCTTACTAAGTATCCCTATATGCTTGTGACAAAAATATCTTTTTGTATCTTTGTATTTTGATTCGACTCTTTCAAAGGAGTGCTTCTCCCTGTAAGGGTTGCTTAAGGGATAATGGCTGACAGGGTGACCCATTCCATGGAAGTAATGGCGAGGTGTAGACCTCATTCAAGTCATTATTTCTACAGAACTGGTCACTTTAAAGGCCTTTATCCCTTTTATCTCCCTTTTTATATTTCTGATTTAATTTCATATGCATAAACTACTGAAATAAATGGTTGATTTGCTACTTTATAGCATACATTAAGAATAGTCATTTAACCATTCATTTGGCTGCAAGAGTTGTCATGGTTACCATTCATAAGTGATTAAATTTTTTTAAGATCTACTTCAAAAGTAACCAGTTATACAAAGTTAATTCCCACCCCATCAGCCAATGAGAAATGGGAATTCCATTGCTAAGGGAGGGAAGTTAGGCAAACACACAAGAGGGCCAGTAATCAAAGCTAGGCCATAAACATGGCACCAAACAGTGTTCATTCATTTCAGTGTTCATTCCCTCCATTGCTGGCAGGGCTGGATCTGAATCGGAGCAACGTGGGAATGCTGGACTGTGGTCGCTCTATATTCTACACTACTCTATTCTAAGACCTCTCTGTGGATCCTCCTGACGCCGCTGACTAAATAATTCAGTCTTCACACCCGTGAACACACACACACACACACACACACACACACACACACAACCACACACACACACACAACCACACACACACACACACACACATACACATCATCAACACCAACACCATGACCACAGTCTTGCTGAGGATTTGCTGAGTCACTAAGCACACATTGAAAAGACCTCTCTCTCTCTCTCTCTCTCTCTCTCTCAGCTCATCTATGGGCCTGTGTGCTAAGCAGGTGCTCGGTGGTTGCCAGTAGCAACAGAGATTTGTGTTTACTTAATTACACAGATGAATTGGTCCTCCTAATGATTCTGGAGAGGGGAAAAAAATCTTAGCTTAGATACCTAGACATAAACAAATCTGTCCAGTGCCAACTAATTGTGACTAATTGCTGATGAAGTCAACTATAACATAAGTTGATGTCTTTTTCCCCAATGCATAAACTTACTTTTTTTGTTACAGATGTCATTGTTGCCTTGTTGACAGAATATAAGCCATTCTTGTAGTTACTTTTCCATGGTCTCGCGGGTGTGGGAGAAACATGCACAAACACCGCTTCATTTCTGGTAACACTGCCTTCTTTAAGAGTCAAGGCAACGTGGAAATTGCTGCTTGCACATCCAGTAAAAGTTGAAAGTCTGTCTCTGTCAGACAGGGATGCTTGTGGAGAAGCTAGGAGGAGTGTTCTGTTTGACTTAGTTTCATTTCTTTACTCTCTTTCTATACTAAATGATCTCCTACCAGCTAGAAATCAGTTGGAAAATGTCAGATTGTAAGTTAATGGTCAGTTACACTTTAATGTAGTTTTTTCTTTGGTGGTCATAATACATTTGCTGGTCTAAAATATTACAATTTGATAGTTGTTTGAACAAGTAGGCCTAATCAGTATTTCGCTTAATATAACAACACACTTGTACACACACAAAATACCAACCGTCATCTGACAAACACAACTGTTACGTTTTGCGTTGTTTAGAAATAGGTGTGTGTCTGTGTGTCTTTATCTACTCCCACTTGCAACTTAAATGTGCAATACAGTGAAATGAAAAATAATGGATATTTGGCGCCGCCTGGTGGGGAACGGTCTGCTTCAGCAGATGTGCTGTTTGGTGGCCCGCGTTGTTTAAGAGCGCTGTAAATCAGCCAATATAGTGAAATAATCTAGTTTAAATGCATAGCATAAATACAATTAATACAATATGTCATAGGCCTTTTAGTTTTGAACATTAAAGTTTTCACCTCTGTGAGTTTGGTATATGAGAATAGAAAAACAAAATATCAGAGGTGAAAACTCACACGTTATGTAATTAAATGCAAAACATGTGATTTCACCATTTTTGGCTCATCTCCCTGGCCGATTAATCGTGCTGATTAGAAGCATCTGGTTTAGAAACTAGATGGAACAATTACATAGCAATGATTTACTTTTTGCAGCTGAACTGTTCCACCTGAGAAAACACAATGTGTCATTGGGAAATAAATTAGCTCCTTGGATTTATAAAGCAGTAGTTAAGGAGGCAAACCAGAACAGCTCAGAAAGCGACCTTGCTGCCAGCATAAAGTGTGTTGTCAGTGTACAATATTAGCCTACCTAAAATACCTTAAAGGTACACTTTTTAAACAGTGTGTTTTTGTATTTTTATGAATAAAATCATTGTGTTCCCATGTCAGTCTACCCTAAATACTCCATAATGAGAAATTAAATAATCATAAAACACGCCACTAATCAGTATCTTGTGGCAGGACCGCCAGGGAGAAGCCTCTCCTCAGTGATGCAAGATAAATGTCCATTCCTTTTTGGAAGTTGAAAATTGGAAGTTTTTTCCATCAAGGATTTTCTTTTCATTCCAAAGATCAAAATATGCAACAGACTGTTTTGGATGGAAACTCACTGTCAAGTCTGGTTAGAGTTTGCAGTAGCATACTGCAGACATAGTTCATTGCAAGCATTTGTCTGGAAAATATATATTCCCTGTTTACTGCCTTGCAAACACTCTACCAATAGTGGTGTCAATCCTGGCTTCAGAAAGTAAAAACGCTGCCACGTATCCCTTCTGCTTGTGCATTTAACACAAGTGATTTGACTAATTAGCCAATCTACCTGTCTGATGATTTGTCTGCTCATTAGGATCAGCTGGTTAAGAACATGGTTGGATCAAGTATGTGACAGGGTTTTTACTCTTTAAAGATCTCCACCTCTGCCTACTGATACTGAGGTGTGGGATGGGGGCAGTGGTGAGGGTAAGGGTTAACTGGTCCTGGCTCAGGGACAACTCTCTCAATATTGAAATCTACTTTTTGAATCAGAATCAGAATCAGTTTTATTGGTTCTTATTCTGATTCTGAATGTACTAACAATCCTAAAGACTCGCCGCTGATTTATTTATTTATTTTTAAAACTTTATTATGTCTATGTCATAACATTAAAGCAATATTTGATGTCCACATCTTAATTATTTTTTCACCCTGTGTACATAATTTCACCCATGGTAAAAATATATAATTGAATACAAATAAATAAACAACAAACACCTCACAAATGAATGAATAATAAACACAAACAGCTCATATAGGCTATAGATATTCCAGTGGCTTAAACAAACACATATATACATATGTGCATGTACTCATATATAACTACTTAGTTATATACACATCAACACATTAACATAATATGTTTATGTGTTGGTGTGTATATAACTAATTAGTTATATGTATTGTATACAATATTATTGTATGCATTGCGTAAACAGATAAATACATTTCAAACAGACAGTAAATATGCAAACAAATATTAAGGCACTGGCTTTGTTACTAGCGCTTTTACAAAAGTATTGCCGATTCTTTATCTTCAATGTGTTATCTATAACCTATTTCAACCTCCAAGTGTCGCTGCGTCCATGTGTCATTTAGAGTTTCAACCACAGCAATAAAAGCCACATTACACTGGCTGTGGTGATGGGTTTGGACGAGCTAAATGAGGTTCCGAAGATCTGAAACCCCACAAGTGGCATGCCTGTCATTTTTAACGATGGAAGAGTAGACATAGATTCTTTATTTAAAACAGACATACAGCAGATCTATAAAAATAATATTCACAAGACAAATTTTGAATTTGTGGTGGTGGTATTACTGACTGCCGGTGACAAATTTTCAAGTGGCATGCGAGCATGTAAAAAAATCGGGAAAAAAGTGTTTGATTTTTAGATGTTCCAAGTGAGTTTTAAAAGATCATAAACCTGTCAAAGCTTAATCGCAGAGCGTGGTTGAATTGTTAAATTTGACGGCGGGATTTGCTAAGAGGATGGACCGTGGTAACCCCACCCTCTACCTTTGTTGTCGTTGTGGCTACATCACTGCGCTTCCACTGACAGCCAGTCAGTTGAGTTACAGCAGGCAACACTGGCCAGTAGTTTAAGGAGGAGAGTAAATCGGGGATTTGACTGAGAGGGAGAGGGGAGCAAAGATTCATATCTGAATCATGGCTACTGAAACATCATCTTGCACAGGCTCAACTCTTCTGAGGCCGATCAGTGATTTCATCAATCTCCCTCTTGATCAGGTAAATTAAATTCACATTTTAGACGAGCATTAAACGCGCATTATCTGTGCTTGGTACGCGACTGTCTCGTTGATAGCTTTGTTGGCTAACATTAAAACATTCCTTTGCTGTGGTTTGCTAGGGAGCTAGACATTGGACAAAATTGCATTCGTGGTTGTGTTAACAGGTAGTCAACTGTGCGGAATACCGTCAGCTGTTGGTTCACCATTTGGTATATAAATCTGGCAACATTTCTGATAGACATTTAAATAGACTCCTATAGGCCCGCTTTGTAGAAATAGCCTATGATGCTCTGTGTTCTACTTTACATGTTGAGTGTGTGGTGCTGACCAGCAAGATGATGGTGATAATGTTAGCTAGGAGCTAACGCAGCCCCTGTTTTAATGGAATACTGTTGGCAAATCAGATACCCAACATCTGCACACTAGAATAAAAGACACGAGTGCATCATTGGTCGCCTCAAGACCAGACGTGTAACGTTGACGCTCAGAAGCATTCTTCAGCAAGAAGCGTGCCAGGTCGTTTGTGTCTGGGATCACATTATTGTGCAATAGGCTGGCTAGCATTTGACAACAATTCACCGTGGGGTACCGTTAGCGACTGTGGCATGCAGCAACTTAGCTCGGGTGTTTTACTTGTAAAGAGCTAGTGTAGGTACATTAGCGTAAGGGGTTGATATTTTGTGCCCAAGCGCGCTAATTTTAGTCGACTCGTTATATAGGTCGGAGAACTCAAACTGTCACTTTGATATTTTTTTCTGTGCAAGAAGCCGTGTCAACAGAACGCGTTTGGTCATTTGAAACAAAAGTGAAAGTCTAGCAGCAGAAAGCTACTTTGTTTCCTTGGAGTGGACAGTAGCAGGGTATGCGGTGTCCTGGTAGCCTGCTTTGGGCGTGTGCTTGCATTGCTTGAACATTTTCTCAGGTTCCCAAAATCCAAGTTTAGCCGTCATTATACAGTATAAGCTTTCACTTGTTATGTGGACTCCGTGATACATGCCAGTCGTCCTTTATTCATGCACAGCGACTAACAAGAAAATGTGCCAAAGACTGGCAATGAACAAGTTGCACTGTTCCCATTGTACTTAGAGTAACAAACACAGCCTCTAAGCTCTTCACATCCTTTTAAGTTAATACCAGCTTTCTCTTAATCAACTTTTAAACCGATTAGACAACGCCAATACATCGATTTCTGTGTCTTGTAGTAGCCTAAACGAATTTATTTTAAAAGCACAGAAGTGATGAAAAATTAATGAACACGTTGGCACTGCTCGCAGTGACAAGTCATTCTTCCTATTGATTGATTTAAAAAGTAGCTTGAAATGTAGTGTTGTCTACATGCGGCTCAAATCAAACGATCGCAAGGAATAGACTTACTCACATGTTTGTTTTTTCACATAGATGCAACACCGTTACATTACATACATAAATATAACACCGTTCAAATATAACACCGTACGAAACTTATTCTACCATGCAGTGAAATGTCTATCCGAGTGTTTAGTTTAGGTGCACCTCTTTTGTGCTTAGTGGTCATCTTTTGTGAGAGAGGGTGTCTTTATTTGTTTGTTTCTTTCTTTTGTAATGACCCAGACTCCAACGTGTAGGGGCATGCATGCATGCACGACTCAGCTTTTTGTTTCTCTACTCTCAGGAGGTTTGCAGAGCTTGCAGACTATTCACATGCAAAACTTTGACCACGTGTATGTGACTGTTGCTCCTAATTTCTGCTGATTTGTCTTGGTAAACTTTGGGTAAACAAAACCAGAGCACCATGGAAAATTGGCTGACCACTCAGCCCTCCCCGGACACTCTTTGAATATGAAAATTATAATGGATTTGAATGTAAAACAAAAATCAATACTTCCACCTGCTCCCAGCCAGGTCAGGATATGTTCCCTGTAGCTTGTAGTGGTCCTTACATTGTGAGAACAGTGGGCACTTAGAAATTGATGTTGAAATCAGGGAAACCACCCAGCATTCATGTACATGGTAAAGTAGGCTTAAAGCAAGCACACTAATGACTGCTCATTAAGATAATATCCTATCCTGCTCTGTCCATTATTTGTACCCAACATGAGCAGAGAGTTTATGTAGTCACAGGCTTTAAATGTCACAGAAGGTGTACACGTACAGTCAAGCATGCTTTCTGTTCACTGGTGTGGTCAGGTCAAGGACACTGTCAAACAAAGGTTTTGAAAAGAACACCTCAGGAAAGCAATCACTTCCTTTTTTTCATGTAAACACCACATCCATTTAATAAGACAACATGTACTCTTGACCATTATAACTAGATCTATGGAATAGTACAAGTTTAATTTGGATGATGATGGTGCCAGTGGTAGTTCGAGGAGTTCTTTTCTCATACTTGCACTCGTGCCTTGAATGCTACAACTGTTATTTAGTCCTGGATTATGTCATAAGGCCTTTGCTTTGCTAGCCTTCAGCCATACTAAATAAATGATGTGCCTTGCCCTGGCATCCTTTCCCCCTGTGTTGACTGCCAGCTTCACAGTTTCACTCTGCCTTTTAATAGTAACAGCACTGTTTGCAATCACTGTTTAAAAGCCACAATGTTTTTAAGGACACAGGCAGAGGTGTGAAAATCAGTGTCCGGGATGTGGTTGCTGTGTCACATCACATAGAAACTAAGCTAAGTGTATGCCATGTTGCTTTAAAAAAGTGTCTGCAAAGCACTCAGGATCTTTTAATGTGAAGAATGTCTTCAGAGTGAAAGAGAATGATGTATTCACAAGTATGTGGATTAGTTGTAAGGTCTAGTGTGCATGCACATTTTATATCATTAAACAGAGTGCAGAAGCAGAGATTTGTGTTTGAAGTTTAAACCCGCACCTCAGAATTCCACTGAATAAGAGGTCTGTGTCTTTTTTTAACATCACATTTCCCGCATACTTGTTGACAACCTTTCCAAGCATGCCATGCCCATCAAAGCAGAAGTGGCTATGCTAGCAAAACTTTCACAAACTTGTGTTTAATTTGACTACCAATTCACCCCTTAGCTGGCTTATGTAGCCTGGAGTGTGTGTTGGTGCCACACTGGGTCATGCATCTGGCTTCTGTCCACTCCGGCTTTGTTTGAAGGTACACTGACTGTGTTGTCAGTCTTGTTATGGAGATTGGGGTTTGTTTGTATTTCACAGGATTATTGTCTGAATTAGAGTGATGATTGGGGTTAGACAGAGGTGGGGCTTAATCTTGATCCTGCCCATGCTACCCTCTTCCCGCCTACCCGCCACCCCAAAAAATCTGTACCAAGTCCAAGTGCTTCTGGTTTAAGTCAGTCTATTTATGTAGTCCTTGATTGGCGAAATCAGGTGTGCTCTAATAAATCAGTCCAGCAGTGTTTGTTTTTTCCTTCTTCTCCAAGCAGCGGTGTGTCCTGGTAATAAAAGCAAGCACAGGTCCCCTGCCCTGCACATACATGGAAAACCCAGCAGGGAGAACATGGCCAGGGCCCTTGATTGGCAAGATCAGGTGTGCTCTAATGAATCGGTCCAGCATGCAGAGTTGGACAGATGGAAGCACGCAGAGTAGGCGACACTCCCAAAAGAAGAGATAAGGTCGGGGTGAGGCTGCTTGTATTGTCAGGCCTGTGTGACGCTAAAGGGTGTAGCTATGTCATGCATCGTGGAGTGATTCTAGGAAAAAGAAGCAAGGAGCAAAGGGGTGTGCTACAATGGTGGGAAAGGGATTGTGACACGTTGAAGTAATGAGTGACCTGGTTTAGTTAACCTAGGCGTCCTAACCTAGCTGTTAACATGTTAGAGGAAGAGCCTAGGGCTTCATTCTCTCAACTAAACAAATGCAAATGGACTCTTCTTCTATCAGGTGTACAGCTACGTCTGGGTTAAATAAATCAGGTTTGCCACCTAACCACTTTTGTACTGCACCCCACAGTTTTGTGTTTGCTCTTTGTTCTTTGCTGATGTTAAGTTTGGTGGGTTTTTTCCCCCAA
This sequence comes from Setipinna tenuifilis, assembly GCA_030347295.1. Classification (NCBI taxonomy): domain Eukaryota; kingdom Metazoa; phylum Chordata; class Actinopteri; order Clupeiformes; family Engraulidae; genus Setipinna; species Setipinna tenuifilis. The sequence continues at coordinate 26,851,555 of CM059278.1, forward strand.
GCAGCGGTGTGGCCTGGTGATAAAAGCGAGCTGGTGGTCCCCTGCCATGCACCCACAGAGAAGCCAGCAGGGAGAACATGGTTAAGCTATGATGTCTCAGAGGACGCATATGCTACCCTCCGACTGGCTCACTAATTTAATTGGTAACCCTTTGGAGGTGGTGGTGGGGGGGGGACCTCTCCCACTGATTGATTTTGAGGTGTCTTGCAGCACAACCTCCGGCGATGATTTTTGTATGGGTCATGGGTGATGCCGCCTTGAGTTTTTAATGAACAAAACTGCTAGTCTCTCAGCAAGCAATTATTTTTTGTCCCATGGTGCATAATATTCTCTCTGTTCACCTGCTCACACAACAAGTGTTTCTTGCCCGTTTTGTCTCCTTACAAGAAATGAGGAATCTGTCTTGATGCAGTGCCAGACAAGTGCCTCATTTCAAATATGAGTTGTAGGGTATAACGTAAATGTAAAGGCCTTAACGTAGAATTATTGCCACAGTGAATTTTCATTCATTACGGATGCTAATTATTGTCATGGCTATAAAGCAACAGATGTGAAGAGCTTGGATGATGCAGTATTATTAAGTACTTTATTTTTAATGGCAGCCCCCCAGATAGGATAAATGATGACTCTGCTTGTACCCTGCTTGTTCATCCAAATGCTCTATTTGATTCTACTTACCAGGGCACCATCAAGGTCCCAGAAATGTTTACAGAAAGCAAATATTATAGTTCCTCTCAAATGCTGGGAATTAAAGATAAAGTTTAATGACTTTATCGATTAGATCTGCTGCACTAGCTAGAGGTAAGGTGAACCTCTGGATCCATGCCAAGGAACGGCAGGGCAGGCATGGTGCATGTTTTGTTTCCTCTCCTGTGTGTTCTTTCGGGTGTTTGTGTAGAGAGAGGTCAGCGTAACCAGCGAACAGAGATGTTCATGCAGTTGCTGCTGCCTTGCTCAGCAACCACAGGATTGACATTTTACTACTTTGAAACCAATATCAAATGTAGAGGATGAAGCTAGCCTTCAGACCACTTATGTTTTATCGGCTGCCCCATTTCAATATGCTAAACTCTCTGACTTTGGATGTAATCTTAGATAAAAAAGACTGGTTCAAAATCTTTTTTTTTCTAACTTCTTAGCCGGATAGTGTTCATGTCACTTACAGTAGAGAGCAGGCTATAGAAATCTGCCAGAACCCATGGGACAGATCCTCTGTGCAATCCCAATTAATTATTATTCCAGTCCAGCAGGTGTGTTTGCTAAGGGACTTGGGCTACTCCCCAGGGTAAGACAAGCCCACTATGGTGGCTGCATTACCTCAGTGTAAATCTCACTTGTGTACCACTTGAGGGGAAGCCATCTTGCTCAATTATTGGTTTAATTGACTTATTTTTGTGGGTGTATTTTGAAAACAAAACAGTGTAAAACTGATGCTGTGAAGTTGTCATTAAGTGTGTTGTGTCCTTAAATATTACATGATAAACACAACTATTATTTTGATGTTGTAATTCTGTTTAATGCATAAAAATCTTACTTTTTGATGGCTAACCCATAGCCTGTTGGTCAGCACAAAGTCAATTCCTCTGTGTTTTGGTCAATATACATGAAAACACGTGTCAGTGGTTATAGGCAGTAAGATGATAAATATATTATTGTGGACAACATCACTTGCAACAAATGCAGTGTAGTAAATGGACAAATGTATAGAGACATTGCTAGTTGACCACAGGACCTAATAAAGACATTTCTGTATTGTGGCACCCATGTTGAAGACATGTTGAAGAGTGTGCCAAGCGTTCTGGTTGTCCTGCACGTAATGGCAAATTGTCCTCATATCAGCTAAGAATATCTTTGTGTTTGTTTCATCGGCACAGGATTTCCTTTTCCTCAGTAGCTGGATTATAAGTTAAATTCCAGAGGCCTATTAGCAGGAATGGCTTTTTGTTGCCACTGCAAAAGAACACTATTAACTGTACATCATTGACAAAGTAGCTGCTAACAATAGCAAACCTGCTATTCCAAATAGAAACAGAATGGTTAAAGGAATGATTTATATGACTTGCTAGGTTTCAGCTAGCAAGATAAATGACTTTTATGCTGCCCAGCCTGAGCAGGTTGGAGTGTATTTCTGCATTTGTCCACCATGACATCCCTTTTCGTCTTTTCACAGAAGTTACCAATAACCATTATGCTAGGCAGTGGAGGCTAAAGGCTAGATGAAACATGGAAACATTACTTGAAAGATATCTTGGCTGCTGTTATTGTCAATGCTGTCTCAGTCAAAATTGCTAGAATTTTATAGCCTGGTTTTACTTTCCACACTGTAAAATCACTTTAAGTGGGGTGTCTTGTTTGGACGAGCATTGATTCAGCTCAGCTGGAAGGCCTGCCAGTATGATGGGCATAAATGCTGACCTTTCAAAGTGAACTGTCACTTTAAATGTAGTGGGTATTCATTTATTTACCCATGAATAGGATTTGTCTCCAGACTATTTGCCCTGGAAGTGACACAACACTCAAACAACAGACCAGTTGCTGTGCCAGTCAGTGCAATCTGCAGGTTTACCACAAAAAACCTTTTTAAGCCATCAGCAAGTGGTATAACAGTTTGCTGTGGTAACCGATTCGAGCACAATGTCTGCACACTGTTTCTTCCAAACCACTTCCATGGTCACTGCCACAGAGAGCTCTATTGTTGTGATAAAAGAATGTGGATGCCATTCAAAAACTATTTGAGAATTTCATCTTCGCTAAAAAGGTCATTGAGTGCAGTATGCAGTGTTTTTTCATGACATCCTTGAGTCTTTACCTCAGTCACATGTATTGACCACAGATTTTTGTGGCCTGTATGTCCCTACAGCCTTTCACTTATCTGTGTGTTGGCAGCTGGAGCTGGAAAGCTAGGAGATTGCCTCTTTATGTCAGCGCCTGACTGGGGTGTATCTTAGCAACCAGCAGTTTTCAGAGCTCGCTGTGGAAACGCGTCTCAGGCTGGCACTGTCAGATTAACTCTCTGTCTATTCCAGAGGAAATAGCATCAGAACACTCCAAGCTTCGGGAAAATGCTCAAAGTGTAATCTTTTTGATTAAATTAACCCTTTCCTGTGTTCATAATATTATTACACTTGATGGGATTCCAGTCAGAATTGACCAGACTGACATAAATTGTCATAAAGATTTTTGTTTGTTGTTTGATTTTAATTTAATTTGATGTAAACTATTCTTTAGATGGAGGTAGTTGGCTATATGTTCTTTAAATGGTCATTAATTTTTTTAGACAGTGTTAAACTCTATTATATTCTAAATGAAGTAGATATCATATTCTAAATAGCTGTTATTTAAATGCTTCTAATGACTAAGCCCTTACAGTATAGACACAAATGTCACAATAATTAATTAATAAAAAAGTGCCTATTTTGTATACTCTGTAAGTTTATGCAGGCAAAGTGAAGGGCGGAACAAATCTAAATGACTAAGATGAAAGGAACGAATATTTATATATTTGACAGGACTGCAACACGAGGGTTAAAATACAAACAAATTAGTCTAAGAATCCAACATAGTATTCTTCAGAAATAGTGATAGTAGGTGAAGTATAGTAAGATTTTATATGAAAGCTAATCTACAGTATCTTGAACTTTGCTCAGGGTAAACATTTCCAGGTGGAGAACTCCATCACTTTTGAACATCACAGAATCATCATCACAGGCTGGAAATGCCATGATTGAGTACTTTAACATACTGAAGGGACACGGATGGTGCTGTGATGGCATGAAAAAGGCATATTGGTCAAGATTAAACAGTTGATAATATGGCTCCCTTATAAGAGTCTTTGACAGAAAAATTAAGCCCATAGGAACAGAGTCTTGTGAGTGCTACTGTTGGGGAGGGGAGGGTGACTGCTTGATTTTAGGTCATCACTACCCATCATCTCTGTCTCAGGAGTGGAATGGATTGGGAAATGATGAATGACCTTAGCCTGTCTGCCGTTCCCCTTGCTCATTTTTCAGCCTCACCTTTCTCCAGCTTCTGTACTTTTCTGCAGAGCTACAAGCTTGGCATTTTAAGGATGAGCCCTCATGTACTGAAAAAGTCACCAAAAGGTTGAGCTTATGAGGCGAGTGAGTCTTTTTTTAAAAATAGTAATCTTTAATCTAATACTGTTTGCCTTTCCTATGCACTATGTTATGGTGTGCAAGTCATTGATTTACCGAAGAAAACATTGGTATTTGTGTGTGTGAGACAGACAGACAGAGAGACAGACAGAGAGACAGACGGACAGAGAAATAGAGAGAGAGACAGAGAGATAACAACTTCATATGGCTGTAAAAAGAAGCGACACTCAACTGGAATGAACTCCCCCTTTTCTGATGAACCAACTTTGGCAATTGCCGTGGAGACCGTACTCTAGCACTGTGATTTTACGCATCGGGGTGTTTGTTTTGCAGGCTGACGCTGAATTAATCTAACACCTTCATCTGTTAAATAGATGCCGCGCACGATCTCTCCAAAGTCGCATCTCTGCCGACAGCACACCCGTCTGATGTGTGCTGCTTGTGGCACTGATTTATGGTGTTCATGGACGTAGTGAAAGGGGGGCCGTCATCTGTGTACGTGTGTGTGTGTGTGTGTGTTTGTACATGAGACTGGATAAGATGCATGGGCATTTCAGATATCTGCGATCCACTCCTGATGCTGTTACCCACAAGTGCATTCTCCAGGTTGTTCTCCACAATACAGTTGCATTATTGCTTGGCAGTGTTTTCAAAACAGGCCAATTTATAACTTCATCACATTGGTCATACCCGTTTTTATTCCTCTATAATAGCCACCACCACCCCACCCCCTTCCAAGAGTCCTGCTGGACTTCTAACGCTATTTTAATACTTGTTCAGGTAAACCTCTAGTTACCTCAAATAGCCACAGAGAGAATCTGTGGAAGAGGGAGAGGGAGTATAAGAGAGAGGTCTCAACTGCAAGGGAAGGTTTTGGGAAGTAGTGAAGAGGACTGACTACTGAGACCCAAGTCAGGCCTTTGGTGGCATTATGCCAGAACAGTCTGCTTCCCATCAGACATTCCCCTGATTCACTGGCTAAAAATAAAAAAAAAGTGCCGAACTGTGACACCCTATCTCTCAATGAAAAATGCTACTTTGAAAAATGAACTCAGGAAAATGTCTGAGAGCCCCCTCGTCTGACTTCACGGAGGCTGGAGCACTTGGGATGAACTTGCATAAGTGCTCTGTTTCTTACTCATTCTCTCAGTAAAACTCTGCCTTAGAGAATTAGACCAACTGGTTTTTCTTGGTCTGGGAAGAACACGTCAGTTTTTTTTTTGTATAATGTTGTACATTCCTGTCCTACACTCTTCTTTTAATGAATGTGCCACACACAGAACTCTTTGGTGGTATACATTATAAAGCCCAAGGGTCAATGAAGTTTTTTAATTCCGTTCAGTCTGGGAAGACATATTGTAAAGTTATGGAGTCAGAAAAGTAGTGTTGCTGGAAAGATTCCAGGGCTCCAGTGCAAAGACGCTGAAGGATTCTTCCTGATTAGTATGCCTGTCTCTCAAAGAATGTTCTGGAGATGTCAGTTCCTCTGCACTAGTTAGTGTCACTGTCATCCAGTGAATTATGCCGCAGCGTCACCCTTGGCAGTACAGTACCTTTCAGTTCTTCAGTGACAAGCCACCTTGTACCTCGAGTGCTGTTTTTAACATTTCGCCTGGGAGCTGTTTTTAAAAGTTCAAAAGTATCTTATTTATATGCCTTAACTAAAAAAACACCTGTCTATGAATAGAAAGTCTGCTTGTGTTCTGCTCTTGCTTATTGTCTGTTATCTGGACGTTTACAGCCAATGTCTGACCACACGCAGCTTAGAGACAAGCAGGGAAATATCAGGGTGGCTTATAAAAAACTACACTCTTCTCTCTACTGCAGACTGAGTAAAAAAATCTGATAAAATGTCATGAACAAAATGTCACAAACAGCCTGAATATGTATTTCACATACCCCACAGTTAGCCAACAAGCATTCATAAATGCCACATGATCTGCAAATATGCATTTTGGATTGGATTTGGATTGTAGATATAAAGCACATTAAAGAAATTTAAATTTGAAAGAGTGTTGGAACAAATGCATAACAGGCTCTACAAAAGTAAAAGAAACAATATAGTAATAAATTACCAGTATTTTGTGGGTTTGTTTTTGTGAGTCAGTTGACTCACATCATGTGGCACACAGTTGTTTTTTTTTACCACAGCACACCGCAGCCATGTCATTGGTGAGACACGTGGCCTGGGGCTGAGTTATTCCTCCTGTGCGGGTTGCAGTAGCAAATGCAGACATACCAAAACTACTGACAGAATCACCCTAATGTAACTAAGAGATGTCACACTCCATCAAAGAGAGATCAGACACACACACTCACATGCACACACATTCATACGCATGCACACACACACACACGCACACACGCATGCACTCACATGCACACACATTCGCACGCACGCATGCATGCACGCACGCACGCACGCACGCACTCACATGCACACACACTTATACGCACCCGCACATGCGCATGCACACACACACACACACACACACACACACACACACACACCAGACTTGGGTTGGATGATCCTGAGTGAAGATGACAAGCCTGTCAAAATGGCTCGTTATGTAAGGCAAAGATTAAGAGAATGACAGTTGTGCTCTTGGGGTACGGAGGGCAGTGCTGTGGTCAGCGTGGCAGTCAAAGGTTTCATAGCTGACCAGGGAGAGGCTTGACTCTGTGCTTTAGAGCCAGGGGCTCTCGTGACCATTGTTAGATACAACATTTTTTGTTTGGCTAAAAAGGTTTGTTGTATAATTTTGCACATTGGAATTTTAACTTGTGTGTTAAAACCAATCCTCCATGTGTGGAAATGGAACAGTGTTTGATATTGTCCCAGAGGACATCTAGGTGGTGTGCCTTACTACACTGACCATCTTCCCTACCAAAACAACTTCGTATCTTATGTGGTCATTGGTAGGTAAACATTGAAGTGGAAATTTGCTTAATAACCACTGAAAACCATAATGAGCATTTTTGTTACTGTGCGACTTTTTATTTCACCTGTTATCTATTCTCCCTCTCTCCTTCCACTCTCTCTCTCTCTCTCTCTCTCTCTCCCTCTCTCTTGCTCTCTCTCTCTTTCTTGCTCTCTCGCTCTCATTTGCACTGTTGCAATCTGTTTGCTCTGGGCTGCTGTGATTGCAGGGAAGCACTTGTTGTTGTTGCGCACTCAATCAAGCAGGTGCGGTGCGCCGGCTGGCCACTGCTTAATGGCTTTTACGGCTGAGCTGCTGCCCCCCCCCCCCACACCTCATATGACCTTCACTGAGGAGGAGGAGGAGGAGGAGGAGGAGGAGGAGAGGCTGGATGCAGGTGACTTCTCTCTGAGGCATCTTTGTAAGATTCACAAGGCAGCTCCCCTTTCATTTCTGCTTGGGCACGGATGGTGTGCTATTTCTGGAGCCCCATTAATAATGCATCAACTCTCGCCAAAGTCTCTGCAAGATTTTTCAGCAGTAAAGAGTAAAGGAAAACTTTGGTAGCACTTTGTAGTAAGTATCTGCTAAAAATGGTTAAATTAAACTTCAGTAAATGGTAGGCGATGGTTGTTATGAAGTGCTACCAATACTTTTTCTCTTTCTATTTTAATGAAGTGAAAACAAATAAGAACTGACAAAAATATAGAAGCAGTACAGCGGAGAGAGGTTTAGAGAGAAAGAGGAAGAAAGAAGAATAGAGGGGGAGAGAGACGATCAAAAAAACTTGTCAAGTCATGTCGAGTCGTGCAGAGCAAAAGATTGCCTGTTGATCACTGACGGACCCTCAAAGACATTTTGGCTCAACATTAGGTGAAATGGCCATGTTCTACTGAGTCAGTGTGGGGGGGGGGGTCACATTGAGTGGTTACCTTTGTGCTTCCTGTGGTGAAAGAAAAAGGCAGAGTGGGCAGCTGAGAGAGAGAGAGAGAGAGAGAAAGCAAGAGAGAGAGAGAGACAGAGCGAGCGAGAGAGACCGAGAGCAAGAGAGAGAGAGAGAGATTGTGTGTGTTTAGGGGCAGTGAGGTGTGGCAAACAGGCCTTTGGGGAGGGAATGATTGTCAGGCTATTTATAGCTGGCCACAGCACCTCTGATGGTCAGATCAACAAGCTTTAGGGATGGAGGGAGGGAGAGAGGGAGAGAGGGAGAGCGACAGAGTGAGAGACAGAGCAAGAGAGAGAGAGGGCAGGAGCGAGAGAGAGAGCGAGAGAGAGAGCGAGGGCAGGAGGGGGGCGGGGCAGACTGCAGCGTGTGTCAGGAGCCCTGCCACCGGAGGCTGCTGGCACTCTGAGCCGGACGATGCTCATTCTGCATGTTCCTTCGCACGAGCCATTTCCAGGGCTGACCAGGGCACACGTCAGACAGAGCATGGATCACAATGGCACCCATAACGGTGCCAGGGCCGGGCATAGCACAGCTCATTGATTTACAGTTGACTGTATTACAGCTAATTGTGGCATGGCTAACCGTGGCATAGAGGACCAATTAAGCGACTATGTTATATACTATTAAAAACTTCACTCCACTTCATTGTTAATGGGAAGCGGGAGTTAGGATGACTCCTAAGGTCCCAGCGGACCCTTTGAGGGCGCTGTTAATGTTCTTATTAATAATAAGGTGGAGCAAAACTGTATCCTTTCATAGGTGCCCAAAATGTTATGGGCACCCCTGACTGCACTTGTGTTACCCACCCCAAGCAGATAGAAGGCAGTGTATTTATCACCAGGTTTGTACACCCTTATGATTGGCCAAGGTGATGAGGGCCACACGTAGCATGAGTTCCCTGATTGTATCACTAGTGTGTCTATTAAATCATATTTATACGGTTCGTTAACAAAGCTTTCATTTAAGCACTTCAGCTTAATGTTAATTGGTGTGATTGCCACTGAGCTACTGGCACTTGTTGACAATCACTCCCAAGAGGGCCATGCTTACCTTAATCAGTGCTTACATTCAGTGAACTAGTGAACACTTCATAAATAGGTTATTCTAGCCTATAAAATCAGACTTTAGCATTAACCAAAAATGCCATTCCTGATGTGGGATTGTACCCATGACTGCACTCATGTTTTGCCTTACAGCTTTCTTAACAGTGACTCACTGGTGGTCATTGAAGCATAAAGTGCTCTTCAGAGAAAGCATGGTGTGACCTTGGTCAGCATGGCAACTTTAGGTGCTGTCTGAGCTGCAGAGTTCACAGGCATTTTAGATTTTTCAAAATGGCTATTTCTTGACAGTCTGACAGTCTATTTCACTATTTCTCTTTCAGAAAAAAACTCACACAGCACCTGTTGAGGTTGCCATTCAGAGGTGGACAAACTGGCTTGAGAAAGTAAAAGTTTTGTCATGTATTCCCTCTGACAGCGCTCTTAACACAGGTGATTTCAATAATTAGCTCATCCACATGGCTGAGTGGCGCTCGTTAAGATGAGCTGGTTCAGTGAATTGGCCAGAATAAATATGTCCCAGGAGTTGTCACTCTCTCAACCCATGATGTCTGGCTCTTTTACCACTTATTGGTTAGCAAAGTGGTTTTATCACAACACTGATGTGAGGTTAAGTATCTCACTATCTGACTGTTAGAGCTTTTTGACTGGAACAGTATAAAGTGCCAACTGTAATACAGCTGATTTGATTGCAGCAGAACTGCTCCCAGTACAGCCCTGCTGAGCCACGTGTGATGCCCTCCAGTGTTACTGCACTAACACAAAGCTGACCACTGACCTGCTTTGCCTTGTCCGCACCTTTGGCGACAGCAGGATGGCCGCCACATTTCACAAACAAACAAACAAACAAACAGCACCTATTTGTCATTCTGGCTTCACAGCACAGCATCCAGTGTACACAATAAAACTGACTCTGCATTTAACCCATCATACACGTGAGCAGGGGGCAGCCATGACAACAGGTGGATCCTGCAGTCAGACTGCCTTCAACAAACACGTCCTGTTCCTTCGATTCACTGCTTCAACCATCATCTAATAAAATCTTGTGCTGGAGAGTGTGGGAGAGGCAAGGAAGGAGGAGGAGGAGGAGGAGGAGGAGTAAAGGGAGACCTACAGGAGTGCAGGGGTTAGCGGAAGACAAGAGGAAAAGCCGGACGAGAACAATGTAAAATGGTGTGATGGAGCTGTAAAGGGCAAAATGGGAGAGGACAAAGCTGACTTTGTGAAGTAGCATGTGTTTGGAAATGCTCACTAGAAGGAAGGCCATAGATATCACACAGATATCCAGTTGTGGGGAAATCTGAATTCAGAACTCTAGTACCACATAATCCAAATCACCTGTCTCTACTTGTGTTGTTAATGCAGGTGATTTCACTAATTAACTACCTGGCTGATGAGTTCTGCTAATTTGAATCACCTGGCTTGAGTGAATGGCTGGAACAAATACATAGTACTGGATTCGAGCTTTTGAAGCCCGGTTGCCCATCACAGGATATTTATAACCACCCAAATATCATTTGGCTTCCAGTTCCGTGTGGCCACCCCTCTGTGCTTACCATCTCTGTGTGGACCTGACTGGAGAGTGTTGATGGCACGACCATGCCCGCAAGCGAGGCTGTGGTATTTTTAAAGTGCCCTCTGTTATGGTGGATCATCTGGCAGAGCCTTAGATGCCAGCATGCCCTCGGGGGCCTTCCTCTTGTAAACAAGTCCAGTGTCACCCTCCTCTTCCTCCTCCTCTGGGTGGATGAGCACGGCGCTCTCAGACACACTCGGAGAGGTCACTTTGATTTCAGCCGACAGTCACAGTCTCCCATTTCCCTCCCTAATTTTTTTAACCATCAAATGTGAAGGTCTGGCCAGCTGCTGAGAGCAGTATGGCAGTCTGCTTCTCCCTTCTCTCATCTCTCAGCTTTTATCTGTGCCTCGCCCACACACTGTGCATCCACACAGCGCATGAAGCCCATCTCGTGCCACTGTATTTCAGTTCTCTTCCATGTTGTATCCCTTATGACTGGTAGAGTTCACTGCTTTAAAGGAAATCATTTAACAGCCTCTCAGAGTTGTAGTATTAGTATTAAAGCTACACTGTATAAAGTGCTGCTTACAACCAACTTAAAAAAAAAGACATTTGTTAGCTAAATAGTGCAAATTAAACCAACATTTTTTAAGTTTTTGTAAGTATTTTTAAGTTGGCTCTAACCAGGTAATTTTACAGCTAGCTGTCAAAGTAGTGTGTCTGTGTGTGTGTGTGTGTTTATGCACGTCATTGTCAAACAGTGCAGGCAGTGCCATGGCAGAGGCTGAGGGACGAATGCCAAGCTGGCGCCCGTTCTCTCGCTCCCGTGGCACCAAGCGTGGCGATGACCTCATCTGTGTCATATGCTCGATGTCGAGCAAGCTGCGTGATGCGCTGGCTGCTCATTCGCGATGATCTGGGCTAGAGGGTTCCAGTGTTGGTCATCTCCCCTCTTCTCTCTTTTCATCATCATTCACTGACTTCCTTATTTTCTTTCCTCTCCTCCACAAACCCTCCACCTCCCTCACTTCCCTTTTAGTTAGTTACCATTTTAGTCATTTTATTCAGCACGTACTTCGGTCTAATAAAAAAAAAATCTTCTGGTGACTTCCTCAATGGTGCAGTTCTTTTTATAACATTAGCTTGCTGCTGTGGCTACACGAATGACTTACGGGCCAGTAAGTGAGTCAGGATAGAGGTGGTTGGGGTAGAGAGATGCAGCCAAGCAAGAGTGGAAATGCAAATCGTTTGGGGAACGTAAAACCCCTCTCTGAATGCAAGTGCAGCTAATTCAGATACTAGGGCTTGTGAGGGGCCCCTTTTTTCCAGAGGCTATGCTAATTCCTTGCTTGGGTAAGCAGTAAGCAAACAGGAAAGGTGGGTTTATTTTCAGATATACGGAGACAGAGAGAAGTGTGTATGTGTCTGTGTCTGTGTATGTGTCTGTGTATGTGTCTGTGTGTGTGTCTGTGTGTCTGTGTGTGTGTCTGTGTGTGTGTGTGTGGAACTGACATTTTAGGAGATAGAAAGATAACAGGAAGCGCATGAGTGTGTATGTCTGCGTTGGGTGACTGGAGGAATCCCGTGGGAAGAGGCTCACTCTGCCAGGGTTGCCAAGCTGGTTCAGTCAAACTGGAAGAGCATTTGTGCTCAAGGCATCACACTGGCTATTAAACCGTGTTATGGGTGTGACTTTTTTTCCTTTTATCTTTGCTAGGCTGTTTTGTCATCAGCTTGTATTCATCTTTGTGTGGGTATGTGTGTTTGTGTTTGTGCATGTGTGTGTCTTTGTGTTTCCCTCTCTCTGCATGTCCTGTTTTGTTCTTAAGTTGTTACCTTTCTGAAAATACTTCAGAATATAGATCATGCCCTGTTCTTTTCCAGATATAAAATTGTTTAACATGGAGTTAAGGTATGATAATGAGTCTTTTTACCATTGTAAATATAGTCAGTTACTGTGTAATATCTAATAGGTCTTCAACATAAGAAATCCTGAATTGCCAGATTTGCAGTTATTTTCAGAAAAATATTCCACCCCAAGTCACTGAAAATGGGTTCTGTCTTCTCCTCACATGTAGCATCATAGACCTCAGGCTCACCACCCTGGTGGTTGGCAAGGCCTGCTTTTTGGAACCGCCTCATACACATTACTGTCCTTGCAGCACTACCACCACAACCACCAACCCTCCTGCCCACCTACCCATCCACCACCTGGCATGGCCGCTCTAATGAATCATTGATAACCCCCATGCAGATAATGCCTTTGGCTTCCACACGACTCAGACCTCCCCCTTTGATGTCTCCTCCCGTGGTCAGGAGGCACTGAAACGCCGCCAGTCGCCCGGATGACCACTAAGCGCCTTGAAGCTTCGAGCTGGCCAAACAGTGGGCTGACAGAGAAGAGCAAGACCAAGAGAGGGAGAGAGACAGAAAGAGAGGGACAGAAAGAGAGAGGGAGAGACAGAAAGAAAGTGCAAGCAAGGGAGAGGGAGAAAGAGAGAGAGACAGAAAGAGAGAGATTGAAGGAGCGCTTGCGAGATAGACAGAGACACACACACACACACATAGAAAGACAGAGAGAGACATACACAGACATAGAGATGGAAAGATAGAGAGATGGAGAGAGACACTATTGTTGCTTGGAACAAAAGCACCAGCTGCCATGCTGAGGTGCCCAGAGAGGGAGGGAGGCAGTGTGGGTGAGAGTCCAGGCTGCTTGCTGATGGACAGGACTCTGGATGGATGGTTGTGCCCACTCACATTCATCTGTGCACACACACACACACGCACACACACACACACACACGCACGCACGCACGCATGCATGCACGCACACACACACACACACACACACACACATTCATGCACACACACACACACAAACACACACACACAGAAGCACACGCACCGCACACACACACACAGACACACATACACATTCATGCACACACACACACAAACACACACACACAGAAGCACACGCACCGCACACACACACACAAACACACACACACAGAAGCACACGCACCGCACACACACACACACACACACACACACACACACACACACACACACACATTCATGCACAGACACACTCATACACTCATACTTCCTCTTCGCCAAGGACTTAGCTGCCGTTCACTGATGTTTTGTTGGCCTTCTCCTGCTGTGGGGGTAATTGTGGCCTCATCCCTAAAAGATAAAAACACCCTGCGTTTTGCAGCCTTTTAAGAGGATAATGTTGGAGCATTCGCTATATCCAGCCTCTGGCAGAGGTGTAGGTGTAGCTGTTTTATGTTTTATCGTTTGTTTTTGTTTTTTCTTTTTAAAAAAAAAAAAAAAGAGAAAGAAAAAAATTGTTTTGTGTTCAAGGTGTTGGCACTTTATCAGCATGGGCCAGGCTTGCATACACACACACACACACACACACACAGCGACAGCATAAAGAGCTTAAGCTGTCTCCTCTGCTGATGAACTCATCTGTGACGCCACTTGCTGCCACACTGCAGCACCTGGCTGTGGGGTGGCAAGCAGTCGGCAGGCAGACATTCTGACGGCTCCTTTTTGAAGTGAGGCTTTCATGGTTGGGGTGGGTGCGGGCAGGCGGAGAGGGCAGAAGGGTGGGGTAGGGTAGGGTTTGGTTGGGTGGGGTGGGAAACAGATTTGGGTGGGGGTGGGGGGGTTATGGGGTGCTAAACGACTTCTTTCAGATTCAAACTTCTGTGTCCTTCAGACTATCTGCAGTCGGGCCGGAAGACTCACAGAGAGAGAGAGGGAGAGAGAGAGGAAGAGAAGAGAGAGAGGGAGAGGAAGAGAAGAGAGGGAGAGAAAAGAGCGAAAAAGCCTCAGCTGGCACTTTTTCTCCAAAAGCTCTGGGCTGGATTATTCACACTGCCATTAATAGAAAGTTTTTAACATCACATGTCTTCCTCGTACCTCGTCTGTAGATTTATTACGCTGCCTTATTGTCATTGTGATTTTTCTCAGTCTAGACTTAAATTATTTATATCTTTCTTTTTTTCTTCAATCCCTCAGTGATGGGGTATATCATTCTACACTATAGGCCTGTTACAGTTAATAATAGCTCAATACCTGAAGAGATTTTAAAGAAGTTTTTAAAAAGTTTGAGCTGTATTGCTTCATGAATTCTGTGAGGACCATACTGGATTTTCAGGTTGTTCTACCTTTAGTGTAGTTTTTTGTCTTTGTCGAGTTGGCACATAGAAGACTCGCATAAAAATCCACATTGATGTTTAAAAGATAAAGTATGGAGGTAAAATGTGGGTAGAGTCCTAGCTAAAAAAGAGGCCTAACCACACGCTGGTAAAACAACTAGATGTAAAGGCTATTTTTCACAAGAGATTCACAGCAATCATACAATATGTGAACATTTGAGTTGCTGGTGTTGAAAAGTTGGTGTACTCAATAGAATTAGAACAATAAATTTTGAAGCTAGTTGCTAATAGGCTAAAAAGCTAGAAAGCTAATAGTAGATATCATGACTGTCACAGGGGTAATGTATGTAATGAAAAAACCTGAAAACCAGTCACATAATAGACTGTTAGACTGTACTTCTAATTTTAATATTGTGCAGTGTATTCTTGGTGGTCCTAAATTTAGATGAAATGCAGGTTGAACAGAAGGACTCTTTCCTTTTCTTCTAAATCTGACACCCCTGCTTGTGGAGGTACTTACAGAGCATGGTTCTTTAACACAGCTTCTTCCTTTCTAGTCACACCCGTAGATTTTATTTGACATTCATTGGCTGAGATGAAAAAGGGGCTATAACTGAATATTTACCCTTGTGCTATATCTGTTGCCTTAACTACCTGATCCAGAAAAACTGTGCTAATTGCTGCCTTACTTGTGGGGTGTAGATGCTATTTGTTGTTTGTTTCATATACAGCTGCAATTACTGAGAAAGCCTTACCTATACCTATGCCATTTTTTTCCCTCACACATTGTTGGTTTTTAGCAGGGAAAAGAATAAACTGCAGGCAGTTGTGTAATGTATATTTGTAGTATATTTAATGTATATTTAGCAATGCTATACGTTTTTTTTATTTTTCCAGGCTCATTGGTGCATTTAAAGCACAGAAGGATGTCTGGCACATGTGCTGTTTTGGAGCAATCATCATTAATTCAGAAGTTGCAAAAAACACTCCTGTGCCACCTTGCTCTTATTAAAACACTGCAAATGACTTGTGAAGTAGCAGAATAATAATTATTCCTTATAGCCACCGCTAAAGTCAGATAAATGTCTTTCTTTTAGTTGTTACCTTTTTTTGGATTTTGCAAATTCAGACGAGACGTGATCTCAATGCTGTTGACGGCCTGTCTACACAGTCATGTAACACTGATCGAATGTTTTGTAAACATTGAAGGATCTTGGTAAATGCCAGTGCAGGATTGTGGAAATGGCACTGTGGCACGGCTCTGGTGGGATCTGTCACTATGGATGACTCACTGTGACTCTCGACTCCACAGAGGGGGCCAGGGCAGGAGACACACGGATTCTTGTCTGTAACAGTAAAGCTTGCTAAGCCGAGAGAAGGGGGGAGAGGGAGAGAGGGAGGGAGCGGGAGAGAGACAGAGAGAGAGAGAGAGAGAGGGAGGGAGCGGGGGAGAGAGGAAGAGGGAGAGAGAGGGAGAGAGAGAGAGATGGAATGAGAAAGGAGAGAAAGAGAGAGAGAGATGGAATGAGAAAAGAGAGAGATGGAATGAGAAAAGAGAGAGAGAGAGAGATGGAATGAGAAAGGAGAGAGAGAGAGGTGGAATGAGAAAGGAGAGGGAGAGAAAGAGAAAAGAGAGAGATGGAATGAGGAGAGAGAGAGAGACTGGAGGGCAGCATGCCTGAGACCCTGTTTAGGCATCTGTCTCCACCCTACACCCTCCACATAGTCCCAGACTTTTCTCCCCTTCTCTGCCAGCCCCACACACAGCCTCAGATTTCAGGGGCCGTTACAGTAATGGGATTGACTGTAGCTGGCACACTAACACCCCCGTATCTATTAAAAGACGCCACAGATGTGATGCCATTTCTGAATGTTCTTTTTTTAAACTTACAAACTTGAAGGGCAGCTGTCATCTTGCCTTTTGATGGGGATGCAGTTATTTTAGTGCATTCAAAGTGCGTGATGAAGTTTAAATATGTATACCATGTTGGGCCATGGATTACATCTTCTGTTGGAGATCGGCATACAATATTTTGCTCTAAAAGCAGCATTGGCACAAAGACCTGTGATTGGGATGGGGGGAGTGGGGGGTTTCACTTCCTTTCTCGTCTTTCCTTTGCTTTGCTGCTCTTTCTTGACCTGTCAACAGCCATTACTGGGTAAACATTTAGCCCACCGCAAAACTGTCTGTGAGTGCCCGTTGTGTACCCATGCATTATAGATAGTGTGTCTGGTTTGTGTTATTCATCAGTATGGGAGGGAGTCCTGCCAAAGATTTCTACTGTAAATTTTTTTTAGTGGGAATTTGTTCTCCTGTCCTTAATTGTGAACATATATATTTCAAGTCGCACTGCTGCCATTGCGTGACACATTTCCAGTGGCCATTGTTTTAGATCAAGAGAAGCACATTTGGTGAGATGTCCTGCTCTAGTAGTTCGTTCACACACTAGGCACATTAGGCACACCCTAGTGTCCCTGACACTGACGATAAAACAGGTTTTGGGACAAAGCAGAGTCTCTGTATTTGTCAAATAGGGATTTTTTTTGTATTTGTGGCCATGAGCTCCACCATGTCATTGAACCTTCGTGCATGAGTGCTCCCACAGGAAAATATAACCTGACACCTACCTCATGAATGAATTGCGCTGCTGTGTGGGGAACGGTGCTGGTGTGGGAAGATGCATCTGTGCTGACTGAAATGGGTTTGCATGTGTTGCATGTGTGTGCTAACCTCTGAGCCCCCGCTCCCCCATCCCCCCTTTCTCTCGGCTTAGCAAGCTTTACTGTTGCGGAAAAAAAACCCTCTTAGAATGTGCAGTGAAGGCCAGAGAACAGTCTAGTGTTTTGATGACTGATGTGTGTCATTTTTATTTCACCAATATTTTGAGCCCTTGTGACCCTTTGAAAGTCTGAGGAAGAGCCAATGGGGCTCCAAATGTTACTTAAATAAAGTGAACCAGTGGGAGCTCTGTGGTGTGCAGATCTTTACTTTTTGTAAACTTTCATGTTGCTTTTTGATCCTGCACCTGACATAAAAATGGGATGTGTGTGATATCACTTTATGATGTGTGCCACTTTGCATCATCAGAGATGGATGACGCCACTGCTCAAGATCAGAGCTGGAGGCAGGCAGGATTTGGACTAGTGTACACTCATGGTATGGTCTCTCTCTGTCTCTCTCTCTCTGTCTGTCGTTCTCTCTCTCTCTCTCTGTCTGTCGTTCTCTCTCTCTCTCTCTGTCTCTTTGTCTCTCTCTCACATACACACTCATTCAGACAACTACACAGAAAGATGGACAGAAAGACACACAGACACACACACAAATCTTTGCCTCACTTCTCACCACCATTTCAGGAACATTTGCTTGGAGCGTTGCTTGAGGAAGGGCTGCGCACACATGCACCACACAGCTAAATTTGATTGGAGCTCAGTGAATGAATAGGAAACAGTAGTATTTGTCATTTATTTTGTGTGTGTGTGTGTGCATGTGTTTGTGTGCGTGTGTGATGGTCTGCCTTTTTCTGCCCACCAGTAGCTAGTGTGCCCATGACCAAACCAGATGAAAGGGAAGGCCATGCGTGCTTGCTTGCAGTGGCTTTCCATGTGTGCCATCTATGTGCAGAGGAGAAAGAGGAGGGGATTTTTTTTTGTTCTCTGTGTTTCTTTGGCCCACTGATTGACAAGCATAACATTATGTAGTGTTGGGTCGGGGGGGGGGGGGGGGGAGAGGAGTGGCGGCGGTGGGGGAAATCCGATAAGTGCTATTTTTAGTGGCATGTGGGCTGCAACTGCACCGCCCGTGTAGTCACTCACTGTGGTTCCTGCGCCCATAGTGCTGCTCTACACGCTAGGGGAAATGATGGCCCAAGCAGCAGCAGCAGCCACAGCTGAGAGGAGCAGAGGAGCAGCGAGGGGCAGAGGAGCAGAGAGGGGCAGAGGGGCTGGGTTTGAGGTTTCCTTTGTGCCCAGGCAAAAGGGACTGCTTGTCGGATGATTAGAGACCACACGGCCTGCCCGCCCTGGGTCTGGCCCACCCTCACTGGGTGTTGGCACACAAGATACACACTTACAGAGACTTAATGCACACACATGCACACACACAAATATACACACACATGCACACACTCTCACACAAATACAGGAGTGAACGCACGCACACACGCACGCACACACACACACACACACACTGTAAAGCTGAGACACAGCTGGCCCAACACCATGTAGAAGTTGATCTGTGAAGTGCTCAACAAAACTTGATCTTCAGGCTTGCTGGCTGGCTCAGACGGGTGAAATAGCTTTGAGCTCAGCACAGCAACAACACAGTGGCTTCCGATGTCTGTCTTATTAGTGTGTGTTTGTGTGTGTTGTTAGAGATTAGTTCTGTGAGATGGTGAGCTGCAGAGCCTGGTGTTGGACGGACACACACACACTCTCTCTCTCTCTCTCTCTCTCTCTCTCTCTCTCTCTCTGAGGTGTCAGATGAATGCTAAGTAGGCGGGAAGGAAGCATCCAGTCTCCCTGCGGCCTTCTAGCATCCTCAGGGCTGCATCTGAATCTGAACCCTCCTCAAGTTGGGTCAGACTGCCACATCCTACAGATCCACTGTCACCAGTCACAGTCCCCTCTCTCTGTCTCTCTCTCTCTCCTGCCCTTGCTCTCGCTCTTGCTCTTGTTTTTGCTCTCGCTCTCTTGCTCTCACTCTCACTCTCTGATGCTCTGTTGTTCTCTCTCTCTCTTGCTCTCTCTCTAATTCTCTCTCGCTCCATCTCTCCTCTCTCGTTTGTCTTGTCCTCACTGCTGTCTTCTTCCACCTCTTCCTTCATCCTGGTGCCTTTTTTTCCACTGCCTGCCTGTGAGACTACACTCTACCCATCCTCCTCCTCCTCCTCCTCCTCTCTCCTTCCTACCCCACCCACCCCCACTACCACCTTCACCTCCAGATCTCCAGTGCGCGCTGTCCATCACTCGCTCCTGCTCAGCACGACTTAATCTTTCATCATCTGTCCCTCCCCAACACTTTTTCCCTGCCCTCTTTCTCACTCTTTCTCTCTCTCTCTCGCTTGCTCTGTCTATCTTTGTATGTTTTTTTTCCTCCCCCTGTCTCCTGTTCCCCTGCTGTCTCTCTTGGCTGTGTATTATAATTCAGCCCATCAGCTGCAGTTGGCATCAGGACAGACAGGGAAGCTTACTTTTTAAAGGGCAGTAAAAAGTTACAGATTAGAATAGACTACATTTTAAAATATAAAGACTTCACCAAAAACAATATATTGGGATGTAGCACCTTTTGTAATAACCAACATTTTAATTAATATCTTTAAGGTTTAATCAGTACAGGGAAGCTTACTTTTTAAAGGACGGTGATAAGTTATATATTAACTCGATTTTAAAGTTTAAAGACTTAACCAAAAACAATATATTAGGATGTAGTACCTTTGTAATAACCAATGTTTAGGTTAATATTTTTAGGGTTTACCACAGTAAGTAACAGATTACAATTACATTTCTGTAGTAACTTAATTACATGAAGCTGGTTACTCCTTAACCCTGGCTGAGGTAACAGAAGGGCAGAAGAGTAATGTTTTGAGGTTTAAAAGTAGACTGAAACACCAGGGGAGTGCTTGCTCTTGTCCCCATAATATCACATAGCCATCTTCTCCTCTCTGCCTTGGGCCCTTACCTTGCACTATAAAAACTTTATTGCTTCTCTGTTTAAGCCTCTCTGTCTCTATTTTGTTTGTTT
>CM059278.1:26877031-26929531 GCA_030347295.1 Setipinna tenuifilis
TGTCTCTCTCTCTCTCTGTTTAAACATGTCTGTATGATCAGAGCAACATAGTCCCCTTTTCAAGTCAGAAAGTTTTTCCCAGCATTTCATTGGTACCTCAGACATGTGTACTTGAATGGCATGTTCTCTAACATAAAAAAGACCTATGGGATACTGTGAATGAACTCTGGTTTGATGAAATGTACTTCATAAATAGAGCAAGTCCAGTAACCCCACATACAGGCTAAGCAGGACAGGACACCTTAGTCATTTCTAGGACTGTTTTTGCCATGACGTGAACATGACTTTGCATAATATCTGGCCAACATGCCATTATGTGTAGTAAGGATGGCAGTCACTGTTGTGTATAGACATGTTACCTTAGACGAGCTAATGTCCAGATGACCTAGCACAACAAACATTAAAGCAAAAGTCCAGATTAGTCAGAGTCACTTATCTACTATCAGGGTATTTTATGCTGTTAAATCCAGTTATGTCCTTTCTATTGCCCAATAGTGGCTTCCACCCTTCTACCCTTTTGTCACCCTTCTGTAGGAGTTGGTGCGCCTACAGGGAAGCAAAAAAAATATAGTGTGGGGATGTCAAATTTTTTTGGGTACAGGTATCAAATTTTGTGATGGGATCAGCTAAAATTGCGTACCGAACTTTGAAGACATGACACAATACCCTTGTTAGGTTAGAGTGAACCAGGACAGTCTTAGCATTGTCTTAGCTTAAGCTAATTTCACTTGTTGCTTACATGTGGCTTATTGGCTTCACACCCCACCACTGTGTTCCACAATAGCAATCTGGTGTAGGTGTGCCGGACAAAAGGACCAGTGACACGCCATTGCTTAACTCCTCTCCGCTCAAAGCTGTTCATGCATGAGCAAAAACACAATAGCTGTTTTCAGACTGGCCAGCCCGGTTCCTGCACCAGTTACTCTGGGAACTATAGTGCTTTTCCAGGAACGGCCTACGGTTATACCATTATGTAAGCCCATGACATGTCATCGACAGAGGGTGTTGCTTTGCCACAAAAAAACCCATATAATAACAGTTTGCTTAGAAAAAAACAGGTTTTACTTTGTGAGCCGTTGGGAACAAAATTTTCTCTGATTTCCGGTGTGAACACGTCGGCCGGTTCGAGATTAGATGTGGGAACCGGCACCGGCGCGGTTCTTTGTCAGGCTAAAAAAAACGACTAATGCGTCTCTGTTTACCACACAAACTGTCGCCAGCCCAGCCCAGTCCATGTCTAGGGTCAGACGCACGCGTACGTATGGTCCTCGGGAGCAATTAGTGACCATGGGCTCTTGGGCAGCGGCATCTGTTCATGCGGCTGAGAGACTGCCAGGCCTCAGTGGTGTCACCCAAATGTGCTTAGAGTACACAGAGTACTGGAAGCCCAGGAGGTCCAAAAGGAGCGGCTTACTTACTTACAGCATAGAGGACCTCGGTTGCTTATTACCTCACACTAAGGCATTGTGTGGCGCGCATAGCCACAGTAATACCCCTCTTCAGATTCTTGCACTCTGCTAATTACCCAAGGCCGGATGCCTTGGTGTTTCCTTTGGGGAAGCGACGGAAGGGCTTTTGGCTGGCTGGAGATGGCAGGTGGTGGGGGGTGGGGGGGGGGGGGGGGGGGGAGACAGTGAGAGGGGAAATGGAGGGTGAAATGACTGTCTGCAGCCCTGGTTCCGTGGGAGTGTCACAAAGGGTTATGAATAACAGATGCTCTACGGAGGTGTTTGGGGGAGGGTGGCTGGCAGGATGCTATATATATAAAGGGCCATCATCTAACCCAAGTTTGTGCACACCATACACCTCTATATGAGATCATAGTATAAGAAAATATATGCAGTGAGTGGGGCTTAGAGGACATTGATGAATGTAGGAGTGAGTCATCCAGACTAAGTTGTCTTTTTCTTTTTTTTTTTTTTTTAAGTTAGTTGAGCTATTTTCGACCTGTCTGAATAGCCATGACGTTGCCCTAATTGTTGTCTTTTATGTGTTTGCCACTTGTATGTCTGTACTTTTCAAAGGTCTGTCTTAATGGTCATGACAGAGCATTTTTAGCTTCCTCCGTCCATCTCTTTATCTGCCGTTTCCCTTCCTCTGTTATTATCAAGTACTCTGGCTTCTGATTATGCGCCTTCTGATAACCCAGAACAGGTGTGGCTCAAAAAAGGGGGGTTGGCCTGTGGCTGTAACATGGCAACAGCTCATTACCTGGAGGTGGTGGAGCCCTTTCTGAAAGTTGTGTTGAAGTCTCCATAGGGAGACAAGTACACACACACACACACACACACACACACACACGGCATCATACACAAAAGATCGGGCTATTATGCATGACCTCGTCACTCCCCGATGGGTAAACACACTCCCCAACTGATATTGCTCAAGCCTCATCCGCTAGGCGTACGTGCCCCGCCAATCTGCATAATGACACAAAAGCCTCTTTCCGCCCACGTCTAAGCCACACATTAGGTAATGGACAGGGGCATCTCCCCTTCGCAGATGTCAAGCGTGGCTTGTGGCTTCTGTCTGCATGCATCTATCTATCTCTTGGCTTGTATCTACCCCCCCACCCACCAACCCCACCCCCACTTAGCCAGCTTAGTGGAATTGAGCACACAGGGGTGATGTGGTTGGTGAACCTGACGAGCTTACTTTTCCTTTTAGTTTGCGGAGATGACATGTTGTTGCTGCAGGTGCCATATCTATGGGGTCATCAGCGCTGCTTAGATTGTGGCGGTTTTAGCATGACTCTGATCTGCTCCATTCCTCCCCATCCATAGTGGTGGATTAGTGTACTCGACACAGATGGGAGGACCAGTTCTGAAATCCGTGGGCATAGAAAACAGAAAATTCAAGGGTAGTATTTTGGTAAGGCGCTTCCTGGGGTATTCCCAATACATGGTTTACTAACTGACCTGGATAGGCTAAATAAGTAAGTAAGTGGTAATAAACCTCTTAATATAGGAGCCTGATAGTCTTGCTTTGCTGGCAGAATGAAGCCATAAGACCCCTCTATTAAGGGGTTTACGGCTTGCCTTGAGTTAAGTAATGCATGATCACGGGAGCTTCGGAAGCATAAGCTTGTTCTGCAATCGACCCACCCATTCTCGCTACTCGAATGATTAAAAACTTGAGGATTTCGCAAACATGGGTCAGAGACATGGGAGAGGAGGAGGAGTGGGTGTGACATCCGGCGAGTCACTCCAAATGAATCGTCTCTCACTGCAGCATGAGCAAAACACTTATCTGGCTGGGCCGGGGAAAGGTGTATTTGCATTCTGGGCTGTGTTTACTCTTGGGGAGGTGCGAAGGAGCGGAGCAAGTGAAAATATCAGGGCCTTATCATCAATCACCAATAGCTGCTGTGCTGCTGTTCCCCTGTGATGCTATTACAGTGTATGGTAAAAGTGTATCTCTGTGTAGATTTCTGTGGAGCATTTGTCAAGTGTAAGGTTAGAGTTAAGAAATCAACCAAGCACTTTACCACAAGTAGTAACAGGCCAAACCACCTCATGCACACGATAGCTTTTATCACCATACCACCAGGATATTCCGGTTGGCTGAGAAGATTTGTGACATGGCCCAAACCCATTAAGATTGTTGGCCCTTATACCTTAAAAAAACTAAGAGACTAAATTCATTGTTTAGTAATTAATTTATTTCATGTTAAGTAGACTGTGTATGAGAGTTCTCTTTTCAGTTTTATGGTTTTAGGCCTCTTTGTCCTCTCTTACACACCTGTCACTCTAGACTTGTGCAAAAGTTTTCCATTTTAATTACGACACCCTACCATACTTTCCCAACCAACTCATCACTCCTTTCTTTTTGCCAAGCCAAAACAGCTCCTGGAATGTTTCGCTGCTGTTGTGGTTTGCATCTAACCTAAGCCTCTCTCTCTCTCTCTCTCTCCGTCTCTCTCTGCCCTTCCTCCCCCCAGGTGAACTTTGTAGTGTGCCAGCTCTTCGCCCTGCTCATGGCCTTCTGGTTCCGGCTCTACCTGCACCCCAGTAAGACCAGCCCCTTCGTCAGGCATGTGGTGGCCACCCTCCTGGGCTTCTACCTGGCCCTCTTCTGTTTCGGCTGGTAAGGAGATCCCTCTGAGAGACACTACACAGGTCGATTCAGGACGTGAGCTGAGTGTGTGTGTGTGTGTGTGTGTGTGTGTGTGTGTGTGTGTGTGTGTGTGTGTGTGTGTGTGTGTGTGTGTGTGTGTGTGTGTGTGTGTGTGTGTGTGTGTGTGTGTGTGTGTGTGTGTGTGTTTGTGTGTGTGTTTGTGTGTGTGTTTGTGTGTGTGTTTGTGTTTGTGTTTGTGTTTGTGTTTGTGTTTGTGTTTGTGTGTGTGTTTGTGTGTTTGTGTGTGTGTGTTTGTGTGTGTGTGTTTGTTTGTGTGTGTGTGTTTGTTTGTGTGTGTGTGTTTGTTTGTGTGTGTGTGTTTGTTTGTGTGTGTGTTCGTGTGTGTGTGTGTTTCTGTGTGTGTGTTTCTGTGTGTGTGTGTGTGTGTGTGTGTTTGTAGGTGGGTGGTAAGGGGGTGGGGTGTGTAATTGATATCCAATTAAATGGGTGCTTCTAAAGGAGCTTACAGGCCACTGTACCTTGGCATCCTGCCATGCCCCTCAAAGGCACGTTCAAAAGATGTGTGAAACGTTAGACGTGAAGTAGTTTGGCCTGGTTTGACTAACATCAATGCTGTGTGATAGGATGTCATATAGTAAGATACCAAACACCAGATCCATTTGTTATTTCCACTGTAAAATGCAAAGTATGTAGGACTAGGCAAATTCTTGTATTTGAAGTAATATGGACTTACAGCATTTGGGAATCAAACTGCAGCTGGCAAATTGTATTATGGTGAGGTCATCGTGCTTCTCTCAGTTTACTGTAAAATCTATGATGTCATCATGAATCCATCCAATGACGGGTTAATCATTTATGGAACAGTTATGCTTTTGAACTTGTTTATATAGAAATGGAAGCAATCAACCTGCAAGAATGTATTATGCTGTAAACAAACTATACAGATTATATCACTGTGTCCAGCATTAATGAGCCCTTAGCAGAATATTTGCCCTCAGTATGCCAGTGTTATTTAGGTATGTCACACTGAGTAAAGCTGCCATTTCATGAGATACAGTTCTGCACAGACACATGCATCATGGGTAATTCAGGCAAGATCCCCAAAGGCTGCTGGTCACTACAGTAGAGGCATGGCACAGTCCACAGTGACCCACATTCTCCTCTCCTTTCCTCTCCTCTCCTGTCCTCTCCTCTCCTCTTTACTCACTTCCTCTCCTCTTTACTCCTCCTCTCCTGTCCCCTCCTCTCCTCTCCTCTCCTCTCCTCTCCTTTCCTCTCGTCTTCACTCCCTTCCTCTCCTCTCCTCTGCTCTTCTTTCCTCTCCTCTCCTCTATTCTATTTTCCTCTTTCTTCTCCTCTCCCTTGGTCTTCTCTCCAATTCTTTCCTTTACTTTTCTCTCCTCTTTTGCTCTCCTGTCTGCTACTCTCTCTTCTCCTCTCTCCTCCCTGCTCCCTCCTCCCTCCTCCCTCCTCTCTCCTCTCCTCTCCTCTGCTCTCCTCTTCTCTCCTCATCTCATGAGCACTTACTTAGCAGCAGGGGAAAGAGAGAGAGCGAGACAGAGAGTGTGTGTGTAAGTTGAGAGTGTAGGTTGGAGTGGACACACTGGAGCAGAGGAGCCGAGCAGCTTAGGGATGATGGACGCTGATTGCCACCGTCCAGACCGCCTGAACTCCTGTGGCTGTGGCACACCTGGCAAGCGCATCCATCTCGCCCCTGACATCCTCCCCGCACCGCCCCTACCCCGCCGAAACAGAATTCCCATCTGTGTATTTTCTATACCTCTGGCCTACTTGTGGCTCAGGCTTGTCTCCCTTCCCCAAGTCATGATTTATTGGTCAGATGTAATCTGGAAATATGACCGCGTGATAAATTTACGTCCTGGAACGAGACATCGCAAATGCCATGCAGTTCTGTCCTTAAGCCCAATCCAAAGTCATGACACATGAAACGTATGATATCTGTGATATTCAATGCAGCCTGGAATCATTCTCAAACACCCACTGAAGTGACCTTGTCCAGAGGAGTGGCAGAGCAGAGGAATAGTGGCTTCACCACTGCATGGCAATGCAGCTGTAGTACACAGAGGCCATTGTAGACCCAAAATGATGCCATTAAAAAAAAAAAGAATGCCTTAAATCATGGGCATTGAAGCTACCGATGCAATCATCAGATAGTGTGACAATAGAGACTCCATGCCATGCATATGTAGAAATGTCTACTTGATGTCAACTGTGTTTTTGTTGTGCTGTCTGCCTAGTTCTTAGGGTCTACAAAGTCCACCAGGGTCTTGGAGGAGCACTTTTATTCTGTTTACACTTTATTTTACTGTACCTGTTACAGTGTGTCTACATCATAAAGTAACAAAGTTTGTAACAATAACAGACTTTTTATGTACTTACACTGTACCATAGGATTAGGGTTAGTGTTCGGTATGTACAGTATGTAAGTACGTAATATTACATGTTACATGTAGGGATACACTGTAAAAGGAACTGTTAAAATAAAGTGTTTTTGCTACTTATTTTGCTACTGCTACTACTGTTTTGTTTGTTTAACAATTTTCTTGCTGTTGAAATGACAGTAAATTGTTCTCTGGTTGAAATGACAGTAAATTATCTTTGAACTTCTGAGCCATCAGCTTCCTCATGACCAGTATCCCAGTACCCACCGGCCAAACCACCACAGCGCAGTGGCGTCTGCCTGCAATAAGGTCCCATTCAGCCCCTGGCCAAGACCCAGTGAGGAGATCCCCAGAGAACCCATACGTCAGCTGACTGGCTCTCGCTCTGGCAGAGCTGTGTGCTTGGTTGTGGCCTGGTAATGTGGAAACAAGGAGTGACCTTGTTTTTAAGCACCCAAAGTTGAATGCAGGTTCTTGAGGCATTAGTTAACCTGACGTCGGGGAGCTGCATCAGTTTCGAGTTACAGTCTGCCGATTGTGTGTGTGTTTTTCATTTCTTTTGTGTTCTGTTTTTTTGGCTAGTCAGGTGAGGTAGCACCACTGAGCAAGATGGGCCCAAGGGCTATGGGGAAGTGTGTGCTGTTTATCTTTAACTTCCTAAAGTCTTGTGACAAAGCACTACTCAGTCACAAGCACATGGGTGTCAAGGGTGTTATGTCAGTCAAGTCTTGAGGAAACAGTCAAACACTGGTCATGTTGTGGTGACCTGGGGCAAAGCTGTTGCAAGAAAAACAGTTATTTTTAATATCTTGAAGAAGTTACCCAATGGTGCTTGGACTATGACGTCTCATATTAAGAAACATGCATCAGTGGAAAAGGTGAAAAGGCACTCCTGAACTTGGCGACACTTGTCTTATTGGGCTTGTTTGAAAGCGACTGGCTGTCTACCGTCTGCCTGACATGACGTCTCACAACATCAACACGAACAGCCGATGTATACCTACGCTGACGGACTTGGGTGGAGTTAGAATGACAGCCTGCAAGTTGGACACCCATGTGAATATTTCTTTTAGTTGTTTGTCATAATTTACAAAGATTCTGAGATGCAGCCATATAGCTAAGTGATCACAAATATGCAATAATTAGGCCAACAAACATTCATCAACCATATCTACTATCATGTGGTACAGTGTCGTTTAGACAAGATTGTCCAAAAATGTCACTATTTCAAGTCCAGAATGCTTTGCTTTAAGCCAGCCACTAGCCATCCAATTTCAAACAAGCCTGTTCTTGCTAGGAAAAGTATTGTGTGTTCCCTTAGACTAATTTTTTGCCAGCAGCCATCTTGCTGAGGTGGACATGCTTGAGCGCATATTGGAGCCCACTGCTCCTGCTGTAGGATAAAGGCTGATTCAGTAGTGCCCCCTTGGATGGCTCAGCGAATCGTGGCCCAAGTCTGTGTGCATCTGAGGCCCAGGACAAAGGGATTGCGGTGTGAATGAGTGCATGTTGCACGCTCAATTAAACCACAGAGCCAGGGAAGCACAATATGGGCAGAGGGGATTAAAACTGCCCGGGTCGGATAGATATGAAACCCTCACATAGCATCTCTTCTCTCTCTCTCACACACACACACACACACACACACACACACCACACACCACACACCACACACACACACACACACACTAATGCTCCCTCTCTCTCCCTCTATCAATGTATCTCTTTCTCTCTCTCTCTCTGTTCTCTCTCTCTGTTCTCTCTCTCTGTTCTCTCTCTCTCTTCATGTATTTCTCTTTGTGTCTCTATCTTTCACACACACACACACACACACACACACACACACACACACACACACACACACACACACACACACCCTAGTCCTCCCTCCTTCTAAGAAGAGGTAGCTTTTTTTTCAGAGGAATTTACAATACAAATGGTGGTGTATTTTTAGGATGCGTTTGCCTCAGCCTCTCTCTCTGCCTCCTCTGGGTTTTGAGATTGTTGACGTGCAAGAGCTAGCACTGGAACATCCTGTTATGTTTCCCTTTCCTCTGTCCCCCTTTCCATGGCTGGTCACCTGTCTATTGTCATTTGTAGGAGCAAATAATCATGCGGAGGTCCGTTTTTTTTACCTCCTTGCTACATAGAGTTTTCTAAAACTGACTGGTATGTCAAGTCGGTTGACGGCACCTTTTCATTTTCTTCTCCAGAACGTTTATCCTGCTTTAAGATTTTAGTGTTTGGGCTCTGATTTGGAAACTCATCAGTAACAAGTTATGGTTTAAAACTAGCAAGCTAACTAGCTTTGAGAAATCTGTTAAAACAGTAGTCACTGGAGCCTGAAACTGATAAAAGCGGTAATATTTCGATGGCTTACTTGTATACATGCAAGTGTGATGAAAGCTTTTGTGACTGTCTGTTTTTTTTTGTTCTCTGAGTGTTCAACCCTGACCTCTGAGCTACATAGTACATAGCCTGGTCTACTAGTGCGTATGTTGCGGTGTATTTATCTATCACATAATACATCAGCATTAAGGATAATGCCAAATGTAGTTGCCCATAGCAACCCACCTTGAAAAATCCTGCATGCTGGTGCTTAAAGCTCATGTCCGAACAAATCCATTCATTTTCTCCGCGGGTGACCTTCGGATACATACAAAGTATGTTATGAAACCAGACTAGGATGCTTGCCTCATGTACACCCCCTGGTTCCAGACCTTAAGATGAATGAGGTGGGAGAAAAATTTGAGAACATGGCCCACTAGGGTCCCATTTTTTGTTTTTGGATGGGACAGGGTCGGAATATTTCGGAATGTTTCCCATTCTATCTGTCTTGTCCCACTGTTGCTCTGCTCTCTGCTGGGACCGTAGGCTTGTCCTTTACTGCTTAGGCGCCACTGGTGCACTATCGGTTAGCTTTGAAAGGTCAGCTTCTGTTTGCTGGGCGTGATCATTGATAGAGAGAAGAGACTGAGAGCCATAGGACCAGTGGGCTGGACAGAGATAAAGTCCTGCGTATGAAAGTGCCATGTTCCAGGATGTGGATATGATTAGTGTTGGTGCCAGACATTTTTACGACTTGGGATAGGGAGGACAGTTGTTGCGTAACGGTTCATTACAGTAATCTAACCATTGCCTGGCTATCGGTTGGTCTACAGGTTATAGAGAGATAACAGTGTTACTAATGAGAGGAGTGATAGGACCGTCTGTGCCACCGTTGTTGATTATACAGGCCATAAGTCACAAGGTGTGTGTGTCTGTGTGTGTGTCTGTGTGTGTGTGTGTGTCTGTCTGTCTGTCTGTCTGTCTGTCTGTCTGTCTGTCTGTCTGTCACTGATTGATTGATTGATTGCAAAGCACTGTGATCCATCATGCATTAGGTGAATTTACTTCCCTTTCTGGTTGCACATGTTTACTCAATAATACAATATTACTTTTGTGTTGCAGGTATGCCTTACATTTTCTGGTCCAGAGTGGTGTCACATACGGCATCATGATCTTCGCTGGTCTGGAGCACATGCACAAGTAAGTACCTGACTCTGTCTGGTGTAGCCTGAAGAAAAAAAATTACCAACCAAAAGCATGAGCTGTGTCTATATTACATAGCATGGCATGGCATAGCAAGGGTGGTTAACTTAAAAAATGATTGGTAGGTAATCATAAAATTGTCTTGACATGTCACCGGAGGGCATTTAAAATATTGATTTTTCTCTGACAGCAAGAGTTTTGCCAATTTACAGCATGCAAATTCTGTTTGTGTTTGGCCTCTTATTTCCGGAAAGGGAATCATGTTACAATATTTCTAATTTGTTTGTGGTATCGGTTTTGGCAGCAGTCCTACATAATGTGCTTTCATCCTTGTTGAAAGATCAGTGTCAGATCAGCTTAGTGTTACCTTTTTTCATGAAATCCTCCCAAGATTAAGGGATCCTGGAAAGCGACAAACTAGCACTGCTTCACAGATCAATGTCTAATTGCTCTTTCCCTTACTGAGTGATGTGCTGCAGTAGCTGAAAGTGTTTGTTTTGCCTCGATCGCCTCGATCCAAACTCGATGGCCTCAACGCAAAGTTGTCTGTGGCTGACTGATTGTTTGCAGTCAGTTGCGCTGCTGAAGTTGATGCTTATGGCAGGAGAAAAGTCTATCAGACTGACAGTGATCATTATTTTGCACATTGCTTACTACTGCCAAGTATGTATAAATCACAACGCGTGCGCACACACACAGGCACACACACACAGGCACACACACACAGGCACACACAGTCTCTCTATCTGTCTCTCTCATTCACATACACACATATACACACAAACATACTCTCTTCCCTTCCCCCATGAGAAACAGAGTACATTGATATTGTGTATACGGAACTGTGGGCTGTGAATTTTTGCCTCTGAAGGCACTCCTCTCACGTAGACCTTCAGTTAATACAGACTTGAAGTTGAGCGGAGTTGAAGTCAGTATGCCACTCACAAACAAATACCCATTTGAACTGCCTGAATGAAAAGGCACAGGAGGTTCTCCTTTGCATGTTTATCTAACGGAAATACTGCTGCTTATTTTAACTGTTGAAGTGTTATAAGAGGGTGTTTGTGTGTGTTTTGACCAGTGGATGACCCATCTGTGAGCTCTGCTGAAATATAAAGGAGATACTGAGGAAATGCGTCCACATCCGTGACGTGTGTTCAGTGAACTGGAACTGTGTACATATCTACAGGTGTGTCACAGGCTAGCACACGTTGGAATGTGGCCTAAAACACATGGTAACCTTGCAAGCATGTTGGGTTTAAGAGGGCAGTTGAATAATAGTGTGTTTAAGACGCGTTTAAGAGGAAGAGCCGCAAGAGCTCAAAACGACACTTTTAATAAACAAAACTAAAGGAAGCTCTCGGTTCGTTCATTTTTCTAAAACACATAGTACAGTTTTTGCTAATTATTTCCACAGTTTTATTTGGAAACAATAGAATGCCATTTAGTTTTGTTGTTTTGATTAGTGTTCATTAGTGTACCAATGGGTGTGTGTGTGTAGGGGGGGGGGGGGGGGTCTATCTCAGACATACCATTTGTTTAGTTCAGTTCAGTTCAGTTTTATTGTAGCAGACTCTCACTTAGGCCTTCCATCTCCTACAGACACTAAAATCTACCTGGGAGTAGGTGGTAGGTCCCAGAGTTCTGGCCAAAGTCTGCATTTCGCAAAAGGCTGGTTCAAAGTGTCACTGACACAGTATCACAGGTTGACCGGTCAAAGCTTCAGGGGCATGGGACTGTAAGATTTGCATAACCGCAGTAATTATGGTGTCAAGGAAGGGGAGAAACTGCTCGACCTTTAACTGTATCTCTGCTGAGTGAGCACAGACTTTTTCGATGCCCTCTGCCATCTCCAGTGAGACCTTTGAGTAGGGCAAGTCCAAAGTCTTTACCCATACAGTGTGTATGTGAGCATGTGTGCTTGATGTGTGTGCGTCTGTGTGTGTGTGTCTGCGTCTGTGTGTGTGTGTGTGTGTGCGCGCGTCTGTGAGCGCAAGCTTGTGTGTGTGTATGTGTGCCCAAGCCTGTGTGTGTGCATGCCCTTGTGTGTATGTGAGTGTGTGTGTATGTGTGCGCAAGCCTGTGTGTGTGCATGCCCTTGTGGGTATGTGAGTGTGTGTGTGTGTGTGCGCGTATGTGTGTGCATGTCCTTGTATGTGTGTGTGTGTGTGTGTGTGTGTGTGTGTGTGTGTGTGTGTGTGCACGTGTGTGCGTGTGTGTGTGTTTTTTGTGCGTGCACGGGGGTGTGTGCGCACGTGGGTGTGTGTGTGGTGCATTGTGAGCACAACACCTTTGTGGTTATTCAGCACATGTCAAGCCCAGAGTGGGCAATGGAGATTGAGTGTGTGTGTGTGTGGGGAGGGAGGAGGGGTGGAGTAGAGTGGGTGGGGGGTGCCATTGAGGCAGCAGCTGCTCACTTCACTTCCATCTGTGGGGACGCTGGGTCAAAAAGGCCCGCCACAGAACGACGTCCAGGTGGGGTCAGTGAAACAGAAAGCCCAGGCAATGCTGCTAAAGCATTAGTAACCAATGTGCTTAGCAGGCGTGTGAGTGTTGTGGTGTTCTTTGTGAATAACAGGACTAGAGACACTGAAAGAAAAGAAAGAAAGCTTTGCTTTCTATGGAGCCTCGTGTTGCATTGGAGTAAAGAGATTTCAAGCTTTTTTTCTTTTGTTTTGGTTGCTCAATAAATATTCAAGTTTGGGGTGGATGACTTTGTTTTTGTTTGTGTTTGTCTATGTGTACTGTATGTCAGTGGTCAGGAAAATTTAATATCCCACTGTATGCCATGCAAATTTCGTATTTTTTTCGTATTAGTATTTTTTTTTGTATTACAAAAAGACACATCTGCTGGGTATGGTTCTGTCACTCCATAGAGATGAGGAGCTTGTAGGCACATCTATTCTATTTAATTTCAGATGGGAATGAGGACAGAGGTGTGAGTGCATGTATGTGTGTGAGTGTCTGTGTGTCTTCACATGCATATGGGTGAATGTGTGTGTGTCTCTGTGGGTGTGTGTGTGTACATGTGTGCCTCTGTGCATAAGTGTGTGCGTGTGTGTGTGCGTGTGTGTGTGTGCGTGTGTGTGTGTGCGTGTGTGTGTGTGCGTGTGTGTGTGTGTGTGTGTGTGCGTGTGTGTGCGTGTGTGTGCGTGTGTGTGTGCGTGTGCGTGTGTGTGTGTGCGTGTGTGTGTGTGTGTGTGTGTGTGTGTGAGTGTGAGTGTGTGTGTGTGTGTGGTTATGATAAAGGCCAACGTGACTGTGCTCTCAGAGGTAGCCACACTCCTCTAATAGACCAGGGAGCACACACAGCGCAGCATCCAGGGGGAGCAGGATTGCATAAAAGAGGTGGGGGAATAGTAGTGCAGAAGAGGTGCGTGTGTGGTGTGTGAGTGCGTGTGTGTGCGTGTGCGTGTGTGTGTGTGCGTGTGTGTGCGTGTGCGTGTGTGGTGTGCGTGTGTGGTATGCGTGGTGTGTGGTGTGCGTGTGTGGTGTGTGTGTGTGTGTGTGTGTCCAACATGGAGTAGAGAAAAAGAGGGTCAGCCAGGTCCCTTTTTATTAGCCAGTCTGACCTGGCAGCTACCCAGAGTGCCACTGAGCTCTCTCGCTCTGATTAAAGGCACCAAGCATGTTTTTGAAGTGTCCCTATTGTGCTGAGAAGCAGGGAAAGAAAGAAAGAGAGAGAGAGGGAGAGAGAGGGAGAGGGAGAGGGAGAGAGGGAGAGGGAAAAAAGTAGCCTCTCCCTCATCAGGAATGAAGACGTAATTAGGGGATGATGCTCTTGATTAGCGACCTGTTTCTGCAAGCGGAAGAGGCTAAAGAGTTAACACCTCTTTTTTTTTAGTGGGAGGGAAGCCTGACTGGGCCTCACTCCAGCTGGCTGAAGGCTAGGAGGGCCTCTCGGCCTCAACTACACCCCCACCCAGAGTTCACTTACCTCCACCCAACCCCCCACCCCCCCCTTCTCCTCTCCTACTTCCATGCTTCATCTCATTCATCTGTCTCACTGTCTCGATCCAGCCACTTCCTTGTTGCTACAGTGGACCTTTT
Source organism: Setipinna tenuifilis (assembly GCA_030347295.1). Classification (NCBI taxonomy): domain Eukaryota; kingdom Metazoa; phylum Chordata; class Actinopteri; order Clupeiformes; family Engraulidae; genus Setipinna; species Setipinna tenuifilis. The sequence goes on from CM059278.1 coordinate 26,891,092, forward strand.
CCTTGATTTTGTAATATGGTGCTAATCCGGCTGCTGAGCATGGAGGCAACCCACACACACAGCTCTGCTTTTCATCCCTCAAATGCCTGTTGCTTACAAGTGTAGCACCATTTAAAAGGAAAATAAACAGGCTTTCCAGTGGTATGAGATTTATTTGCAAAAAATGGGTTACAACAAAGTGATAATCTCCCTGTACACAGTAATACAACAAAGTAATAATCTATCACAAATGTCCTTGCTTTTTGTAGTTTTGTGCTTTCAAGGCAGACCTTTACTTTTTTATTGTCTGGAAGATACGTCAGGATCCACGGTTTCTGCGCAACACCTTGTTGCAACGGCATGCTTTCCTTATTTGCCAAAGGCACCCAGTAAAAAAAGGAAAACGCTTGCCTGCCTTTTGTCATGCTGCCACTAGTCTCAGTGTCCTCCTCCATGCCATGCTCAGGCTCTCCCTGTCACTGCCAGTGCTATATTAAGCTAGAGATTGTATTGTTTACATACTTTACTCTTTCCTTTTGAAGAACTAGCTGTGCAAGTAACAACATTTATCTGTCTTTTTATGGCTGGGAGTGTTGTGGGTGGTATTTAAGTGGAATGCCATTTCTCCAACAGTAACTCCAGGCACTTGTTGAATGTGTCTGGTGGCTTTTTTTAGACTGCGAACCTTTCTAGCCTTTCCTATGACCTTTTGTTTTTTTTTTTACGCACATGTATTAACTTCTATAACATCCCGAGCACCACAATACCCCCCTTGACTTGTTGAATGTGTAAAACGAGAGGTGACAGAACATTCTGGATGTGGGGCGCTCTCTGCCCCCTGGTCTGGTCTGCACACTAGACTCTACAGCTCCACCTGCTGGTCAGTATGTATCCCACAAGTGTGTCTGGCAGGAGATGCCATCATTTCTTGCATTCCAGAGACAGTTACTTTGGTTTGGATTGTGGCCAACGCTGAGAGAGAAGAGCAATAACTTCACCTGATGATTAATACATTAAACATGCCAATTAGTCAGTCTCACTGTCACAGCAGGGAATGCTGCAGGGTTGAGACTCCGTATTGGCTGTCCAACCTTTGTGTCGTGCTGTAATCAAGTCCCCCCCCCCCCCCCCCCCCCATCCCCTGGACTGAGCTGATTTCAATTACTGCACGTAATCAAGTGTGACTGTAAGCGAACTAGCACTTGTATAAGAACTAATGACCAAACTAATTAGCGGAGATGAACAGCGTGAGTGTTGTGGTCCAACACTTCTGGGGTTGAGATTGTGACTGACACTGATGGGCAATCTGGCTACAGAAGTTACAATCCAGTACCACCTATTTGTTCCAGCCATTCAGTAAATCAGCTCATTCTACTGTAATGATCAAAACTCTTTAGGCAGTTAAACGAGTTATTAAGTTAAATCACCTGTAATAACTGCACAGGTAGAAGGAAGTTATTTGAAATATGTGGTACTGGATTGTATTTTTTCAATCCAGGTTGCCCACCACTAGTTACAAGACAATATTTGAGCAATGTGCACACACAGGGACACACTGGGTTTAGCCTCCTACACGTCTGGAATACTGAACATGTGGTTCTCTCTCTCTCTCTCTCTCTCTTTCTCTCTGTCTCTCTCTCTCTTTCTCTCTCTCTCTCTCTCTCTCTCTCTCTCTCTCTCTCTCTGTCTCTTTGACGATTCATCTCTGACTAAAAAGAGCAGACCTGCAGTGGCCATTTGTCATTGCTCTGCCTCGGCTAATTATGTTGCAGGAGATGCCAGCCCAGCATCTCAGGGGGTCTTTTGTCTTTTCTGACTCTTCTCTGACAGAACCATTTCTCTCATGTCCACTTGTTGGTGGCTTCAGCCCTGTCGCGGTGCCTTTCAAACAGAGACCCAACTTGTGTGTTGATCTTCTTCTGCAGAAATTGGCCCCTTAGCTGTTCTGACAAAGTCAAGGAGAATTCCCGTCCCCTCTGAATTGCTGGCATGACTATAGACACAGGAATGTGACAGTCCAACCCATCTGAAATAAAGATGTCAAATGTCCTTATCTTCCCAGTATTTGGTAAAACTAATGCATCATAAACAAGTATAATAAAGACAATCCCTTGTCTTTTTGCCATGAATTGTGAAAGTCCACCCGGTGGTTTGATTGGGTGGAAAGGGGTTTTGTTAAAGATGTCTGTTAGTGTAACCTAAATGCCAGCAGTAAAGTAGTTTCAACTCTCTGGGTGAGTATTATTGCAGGTGTCTCCTCTTGGAAACAGTTAATGTTGTCTCAACAGCGTTCCTAGAAGTTAGCCTGGGGTGCCTTACTATATTACTCCATATGTACCCAGGAAGAATAAGAGTCGCTGCTACTAATAAGCAAAGACCATAGAGTATTCTGTTTTGCTACTACCAAGCGATGACCATAGAGTATTCTGTTTTGCTGCTAACAAGTGAAGACCATATAGTATTCTGTTTACCACTGTAAAATGTTGTAAATGGGCCTAATTGTATTCAGTCTTTGATGGACATTTTATTAGGGCCTTTAAATGAGCACAGTCTATTGAATTTATTTAACCACTGACAACTGTTTTAAACTAAACTGAGCATAATGGTGGACACGGAATGAATTATCACAAGACTCTATAAGTCTACATTAGTTTTTGGCTATGTGTACTACATAAACTGGCAACTCAGCAGACAGGAGTATGGTTGGAGTGGAGGGTGTGCGTGTGTGTAGGCTTTGTGTGTGTGTGTCTGTGTCTGTCTGTCTGTCTGTCTGTCTGTCAGCTCTCTTGTATGCCTGTCTCCCTCACATGTCATCATTACTCTCGTGCCCATTTCCCATTTGAATGCTAGCAATAATAATTGTGGCAGAACAGGTTTAAGCACAATCAACTGATTATTTGGTTCAAGTGAGGTGATTTCAAAGGGATTTTTAATGGCTATAAAAAAGATGAAAGTGTTGTGGAGTTCTTTTTTCGCATAGCTGGTTGAGAGGGAGATGCTGCTCCACAGCCACCTGCCAAAGGCTGTCGTGTCCCTTTGAGATGCGTGTCGGGCTCCCTTACAATGGAAACATTTGAACTCCCCAGAGACCCTCCTGGACATGTTGTCCCTGAGACTGTTCCACCCACGCTTTTTAATCCAAGCAGCCATTGCACAAGGGAGCTGGTTCCCATTATGAATGTTACCTTTGTTATTTTCTTGTTTGTTTGGCAAAATTCTTAAGGTACAGTCCTACATTTTTTGCTATAATGAAATGTTGGCAGGTGAACCACAGGTTTGTTTTCCCATAAAGTTAGGTTTGTCATGTTATGACAATTTTTTAACCTTTTTACAAAGGATGTGTGTGCGCGCATGTGTGTGTGCGCGCATGTGTGTGTGCGCGCATGTGTGCATGTGTGCGTGCGTGTGTGCATGTGTGCGTATTGCAGGGAGAGAAAATATTTGAATAAGCATGCAAACATGTGTGCCCTACAGATCGACGAAGGGGAGACAAGAGTGACAAATAGGTCACACCTGTGTGCGTGCGTCTGTGTGTGTGTGTGTGTGTGTGTGTGTGTGTGTGTGTGTTTGATGAAAATACTCAACTGCAGGCACACAACACTCATTAAAACTATTTAATCAGATAGCCCAGAAATCCAGTTTCAGCTAGATGATTAAGATTTTTGAAGTACTTTTGCTTTTGATTGGATTGCCCTAGAAATGACAGCTTTGATTAAAAGAAAACATGATCGCTGGTTCTTTACGCATATCGTACACCGTAATTAATGCTCTTTTTGCAGCAATGCATTTGTTGATTAACTTTAGAATCATTATTGCATTGTTCAACCACATTCTTCTCCTCAGTCACTCTGAGAACAGGAACAGACCCAAATACATAATAATAGCAAACAAAAAAGTCATCAAGGTGGTAATAAACATGTAGTTGATTGAGTGCCAGCCAGAAGCTGAACATAGGCCCTAGCAGAGGAGAATGTTTGTAGATAATGACATTAGAAAATGAATAGAATTGCATTTGCTCAGTGCTAATATTTTATGGTTTGCATTGCACACAGCTTAATTCCCACAAGTACAATGGCTCTGCATTCGATAATAGTTTTTCATTTGTCATCTGGTTTCTATCCTGTCAGAAGTGTGTTTTGGAGAGAGACACTGTAGAGACCATAAAAGGATCTTTTTTTTTTTCGATGTCACATCTGAGTTTAAATAGTCGGCCTTGTTTCTGCCATTCCACTCTGGGCGAGGCGGCCGAACAGAGGACGGTCATAGCTCAGCTATGTGCACCCTCGCTGACCTCGGAGAGCCCACGTCCTGCAGCAAAAACCTCTGCACATTCCCCCTCTACTGTACCAGAGAATGGAGCCCTTCATGGCGGGTGTCTGGGCACGCATTGCACTCGGGCCGCTCCGCTCTCCCTCCCGAGAAGGCCCCCAGTGTCTCGGCTGGGCTGGTACTGCTGCCACTTCAGCGCTGAATGCATGTAGGACTGTGGCGGTGTTAGGCCAGCTTTGTCAGGAGACAAGAGAGAGAGCCTCCACCCTGTGACAACCACCCCCCCCCTGGGCCATCATCACTGCCGTCCAGTAGGAAAACCTTGAATGGGATGGTTCAGCCCTTAGCGAGCCCTTCACCCCACACATGTACATTCGGACTCCACGACCCTTTCAGACGCCTCAATACAGGCAGTGTTCGAAGGAAAGTGGGAGGCAGAGCTCACTGCAGCTGTTTGCATCTGCTCGTTAGCATCGAGCAAGGCCTTGAGGATCCGCTCCCACCTCCCTGGAAACTCGCAGGACAAAGCTTCTTTGTGGCGTCTTTGAATAAGCTCAAGGTTCCCCCGCTCCCCCACTTTTAGTTTGTTTGCAGCAAGAGGTTCCTTAGAACCAAATGAATTGCTATGAACATTTTTGACAGACATGTTTTTCCAGTCTTAGCAAATGTTCATCTGCCTCAGGGTTTTCCTTTTTCAGATATAACCTTGTTATCAACAGACACTGCCTGTGCTTTGTTTTATTTTTTGCAACAAAAGGGGGAATTGGGTTTGATTTAGACTTTTTTTAATGTTGTAATCAGCCTTCAACCAGATGCAGGAAGCCATCTCCCCCTTTAATGTACGAATAAAAAACAGGAAAGAAGAACAAACGTGGTAGTCACTTGCCCTGGCTTCAGAGCCTGTATGCTATTGAAATAAATGCAAAACAGGAATATAGTTTTAGTCATCATCATGCTTCAAGAATGCATTGTTTCATAATGAAGTTGAGGTGAAAGCCCCTCATTATGTCTTTGTCTATTTCAGAGGCATTGTATGTTTGGATTTGTCCCCTCTCTCTTCACCTATCACCCTCCGTTCACCCCTTTCTTTTGCCATTCAGCGTTTAATAAGAAGACATTGCAGCAGAATGGCTAAGGGAGCTCTTCTGTATAATATACATACTGTAGTGCAGCAATGTATATCCCCCCCCCTTTGCTGTGCAAGCCCACCAACTGTGCATCCTCATCGCCAGCCTTTCCTCCCTAAATCTCCCAGGTGTGGTGCTGTGAACGCTGTTGCATATTTTGGGAGTGTGAGGATTGATCACAGGAAGGTGTAGAGGGGAGCTTGATGTAGCAGCTTCCCCAGGTGGCAAGATGATAAATTCTCCAGCGCCTGAGCTGTGGAGCACTGCCATGCACTCCATTTGACAGTTTCAGCCATTTGTGAGTGGAGTGGAGTGAAGTGGTACATTTGAATATTTTGGAATAGCTGTATTGAAATTCAAATGTGTGATTTTCACACTGCATGCCAAGTTTCTCTCCCAGCAGCACATGGATGTATGAAGTGCATGTATGTGAAGATAATTTTGCCTCTAACGCTGCTCACTCTTCTTTTTCACAGGTACTGTTTTGTAGTCGCCTTTGGATACCTCACCTTCTGCCAAATCACGCGTGTCTATGTCTTTGACTATGGCATGTACTCGGCGGATTTCACAGGGTAAGCATGAGGCCCCCCGGCACATTACACCTGTCATGACATGCAGAAAAGAAAGAGTTGTAGATGGAGGAAGTTTATGTCAATGTGTTTTAGAGCGATGTTTTCTATTCAACATTCAGTAGTGTGAGAGGTCGCCAAAACAGTGACATTATCCACTTAAGAGTTTGAAAGAGTATTCACTGTTGGCTGTTTGCCATTTGTGCAACATGCTCTCTCTTTTATTTGATGTGGTTGTCAAATACTCATCTCAACCTCTGTCTGGGAATTTTTCGTACTCATTGCTGTCCACTACCACCCAGCAAGAGGAGAAAATTCTTGGCATGCTTGATTTGCCTCTGGATGTCTGTTGGGGAGAAACAGTGGTGGGCAACTTGGCTTCAGGAGATACAATCAAGCACCACGTATTTGTTGTAGCCATTCAGTAAATCAGCTGGTTCTAATAAGCACAACTCTGAAGCCAGCTTTAAGGATTTAATTATCCAAATCACCTGTATTAAGTGTACCGGTACAAGCAAGTGATTTTGAATACGTGATACTAAATTGTAGGTTCTGAATCCAGGTTGCCCACCACTGTGAGGAAGCCTGAATAATAATTGGCAGTTATAATAAAGAAAGGGACCACGATAACGACCACTCTGCAGAGAAAAATGAAAAGGGTAGAGCAGTGAAAAATATGCTGCAAAGTAGAGAGATGAAAAAGGAGAGTGATGGAGAGATGCATAAAAAAAGAAGCCCATTGGACTGAATATGAAATAAGGAAGAGATAGTGAGAAAAGGGATATACACCAGGCAATCTTTTTGATTGGGCTCTCTGTCAAGCATGCTAAGGGCCCCACATCTAGCTCCCCAGCTGCCCCAGGAGGATAACGAGGCCTTTTGGGAGGATTTGGTCTTCATCTCTATGCTAAAGAGGGGCTTGCTTTTCAATTAGGGCTTCCCATACTTCCCATGGTGGTCTGATGCAAAAAGTCTAAATTGCACAGGCAGCAGGACGAAATAGAAACTATTTTCCTTGCCTAGGGTGTGTTTTGATGTTGACCTAGCTGGCTTAGCAATCCAAGTAAGGGAAAGCACTGCACACTTGATTTTTTTTGTTTATTTTATGGCACAAATGACATTTCGACCATGTTGGGTCTTCCTCAGATTCACAGGAAGTCGAAACGTCATTTGTGCCACAAAATAAAACAAAAAAAGAAAAGGATTTCAGGTGTGCAATCATTTTCCTTAGTCATTCACCAAAATTTTGTCTTGCATCTTAATATGGGATGTGCACAGTCTTTATGTTGTAACTGAACATAGCTAGCTTAGTCATGTATAGGAACTGGGGATGTCTAATGGTGGCCTTGTGTTTTCCCTGTAGGCCAATGATGGTCATCACACAGAAGATAACCAGCCTAGCGTTTGAAATCCATGACGGTAAGCACACTCTTGTTTTTTATCAGACCTGTCTGTTTTTATTGCGTCCACAGGGAGCAGAAGCTGTCAGATAACTATTTGAAAAGACTTGAGGGAGAAGAAGACCTAAGTGCTTAGTGTATCCCTTAGTGTACCAGTAAAAAGTACATTTCAAATGCTCTCTCTCTCTCTGCCTCTGCCTCTGCCTCTTTCTCCCCCCTTTCTCTCCCTCCCTCCCGCTCTCTAGCTCTCTCGTTCTCGCTTTATTCCTCCCTCTCACTCTGTCTTTCTTGTGCTCGCTCTCCCTCTCTCTCTGCCTCCCTCTCCCTCTCTCTCTCTCTTTCTCTCTCTCTCACTGTCTCTTGGCCTCTGTGTGTTAATGTTTGTTTTTTCGAGTAGAGTGCAGGATTGTTCAGAACACTGTGTTTTAAATATTTACTTGACTCTAACCTAGATTTTCTGACCCCTGCACTAGGGTTTGGTAGAGTCAGCACTTACTTTTTTCCCCTACGTTCAATGGGAACATCTGGCTGTGCGGTGATTATGACTGTGGACAGTCTGGTGAGGGTTTGAGGGTGACATTGTTATTTTCTCTTCGAGTGGCTATCGCGCATTAACGGAAAAGCCATGGTCACAGGCTGCTAAAGCGCATTACAGAGGTTGTGAAAGATGTTGGACAGCTTTCCAAAATGATACCAATTTGGCAGACAGTTAAATTTCAACGCTACCTAAAATGTCAGCCAATATATACTGTGTAGTTTTGGCAGGGGAAGGTGTGGGAGATACAGCCACATTTTCAATAATAAAGCCAATAAAGGTGTACCCAAAGTAATGTTGCCGGACTTTTGATCTGGAGAACTTCTTCATCTCAAACAGTGGGATTAGAGGTTAATTAAGCGGACAGTGTACGTTGTCTGTTTGTAGAAGTGGTCAAGGAGTGCTGTGTTTTTTTACACCAGAGCATCTCCATTGCCATGAGTAGTGTCTGAGAAAATAAAGATGATGACATTCTTAGAAGTGTGTCCCTGCATTTGATTTAGCATGGATGGCACGATGATGTGTAAATTAATGTGTGAAAACAAGGGCATTTGTACTTGTGTGTGTTTGGAAATACCTAGTTTGAACGCCTGCTTTAAAAAAAACATATTGCCTGCCATGGGTATTGCACTATAACTTGTTTTTTTATTCAAAAAAAGACAGTTCTAAGAGACACTGGTAAAGCCAAGGGCGGTTACTAAGGCTCAGAGGGCCAGTCCTCTGATGTGCTGTGATGGTACCTCACCTCACTTCACCAGACAGCCGTCCCACAGAGCTCTGAGCAGTCCTCTGCTCTCTCAGTGTTGCACTTCAGTGGAAAGGCCGCCCATGGCCGCCCGAGAGTAAACACGTCAGGTTATGCTCACTGATGTGCAGTAATGAGCTTACGCAATCAGGGGCCCTCCACCATGTCCTCAGCTACACCAGCCCAGAGTACGGGTGCTCTCAGAGATCACAGGCACTTCAGCCTTTAACCCATCCTCCACACGCATGCACACACACACGAACACACACACACACATGGACACACACACACACACACACGTGCGCGCGCGGACACACACACTCACACACACGCACACACACACCCGCAGACACACGTGCGGACACACACGCACGCATGCACACACACACACACACACACACAGACACACACACAAACACACACACACACACTGACACACACACATACACAACCTAACCCCCATGCTCATCATGCCTCACCTCTTCTTCATATCATACCTCATCAAGGATTTTAATTGGACAGAACTGCTGTAGTTTGTCTACATTTGCCTGTTTCATTCTCCGACTGCTAGATGTTACCAGCATGACTCAGTGTCTTTTCTGACATGGTCTGTACGGACATTCATTACCTGTTAAAACAGAGGGTAAATGCTCACTGAGTATGGCAATGTCTCTAAAACACCATATGCCTAGTTCAGAAAAGAAATGGGCTGTTAGTTTCAAGTGATCCTCTTTATCCTGGCCATGGAAGCGAGTGGGACTGGGTTCCTGGCAGGTGTATGGGTACGGGTATGTGAGTATGCTGTGATGTGCCATAATAAAGGAACGGCTGCTGTGCTCGCTTTAGAGGCTGGACTCCGCAGGAGGTGTGTGTTTGCGCGTGTGTGTGCGTGTGTGTGTCTGTGTGTGTGTGTGTTAGAGGATCTTTGTGTGTGTGTGCGTATGTGTGTGTGTCTGTGTCTGTGTGTGCACTGCTGTGGGTCACACGTGATTGAGCAACAGCCATTTAGTAGCGGGGAATCTGGTTATGTGGCTAATCTCATTATCAGCAGGATGGTGTTGATAAATGGGGAATTATACACACGAGCTCACGCACACACAACACACAACACACACGCGCACACACACACACACACACACACACACACACACACACACACACATACACATACACACTCTGAAACACTTATAATGTGGATGTGTCAGATGGATAAGCGCTGTGCGTCTCTGATAGACTGCATTTGCGCAGTCATTTAGGATACAGACACTAACCTCTGCTTCTCCTCTCTCTCGCCTTCCCTTAAGCTGTAAAAAAGTTAATTGATTTAGTTTTGTTGCTCCAAAACATATATTTGTTGTGTTGTGCTTTGCACAGATATTTTATCTCCCTAGTAGTGTTGTGTATAAATGATTTAACATTCCAAGCATTAGGTGTCAGTATTATTTTTTCAGTGGGTGAGATCACAGTGTCTCCATGCAGTATAAGCAAGGGTATAAGGCATGTAAGGGCACTGCATTGTGGGTGTGCGTGCGTGCGTGCGTGCGTGCGTGCGTGCGTGCGTGCGTGCGTGCGTGCGTGCGTGCGTGCGTGCATACGTGCGCGTGTGTGTGTGTGTGTGAGAGAGAGAGAGAGAGTGTGTGAGAGTGTGTGTGTGCATGCATGCATGTATGTATGTATTGATGTGTGTGTGCATGAGTGTGTGTGTTTGTGCATGTGTGTGTGTGTGTGCATGCATCCGTCCATGCACTTCTGTGTATATGTGTGTGCACACATGCATGTGTGTGTGTGTATGTGTGTGTATATGTGTGTCTGTGTGTGTGTCTGTGCATGTGTGCATACTTCTGTGTGTGTATGTGTGCATGCGTGCCCATATGTGCATCCTCCCTTTGTGCCTCTGAGCCCCAAGTGCCCCAGATTCAGCTTGGTTTGGGTGGGACAGTTGCACGCCCCCTCCACCTCCACCTCCGCTCCACCTCCCCTTCATCATGACTGAGTGCGAAAATGGAATAATCCATAGCAATCTCCACACCCGTACAGCGTACCGCTCCGCACAGCTGCCGCCCTCCACTCACGACCCCTCCCACTGGAGCATACTGGTTCCACATGAGAGGGCCACGCTCCTAAACATACAGCCACCTCAGGCACACACACCACATCACAGGCTGAGCATCATGGGGCCGTGACTTGGGGGGGGGGGGCTGGCCCTTAGCTCAGAGAGAAACCTCAGCCTCTCCCGGTGAGCAAATGGACTGGCTGTGGTGAGAGTGATGTAATGCTGAAGAACATGGCTCATATGGCCTTGCCAGAGGGAGAGGGATGGATAGAGAGAGAAAAGGATAGAGAGAAAGAGAGAAGAGAAGAAAGGAGGTAGACAGGGAGTCTAGGGAATGTACTTGTATAGCTCATTTCATACAAAGGCTGTAGCTCAATGTGCTTCAACAGTTTTACAAAAGAACACAGGACATAGATACACATGGCAAGCTTTGTTATAGTCCAGTAGTGTCAGAGAAATCTGCCAGGATGCTGTAAAGAGCTCCATTAACTTCCAGGGGAGCTCAACTGCCAGTCCATTCACTAAAATATACATGCCTCCCAAAAAAAAAATCAATCGACAAACTGCAGCTTATTCAAAACTCAACCACGAGACTGTTAAGAAAAACAAGAAGGAGAGAGCACATTACTCCAATACTAGCTGAACTGCACTGGCTGCCTGTGTCCTACACAATTGTACTCTTACTTATTTTTGAAGCCAATAAGTAATAGCTCAGTTTTGTCTTCATTTATCATTTAGTTTCAGGAAGTTATTACTCATCCATTGCGTCATAGCTGACAAGGAGGAGGGTAATGAGCGTAGGGCCGAGGTTTCGTTTGGCTTGACTGAATAGTGTTGTGTATCATTGGCATAGCTTTGTTATGTTCTTTGATGATGTTGCCTATTGGTAGGATTTATAATGAAAAAAGCAGGATGGCAAGATGGGTGGAGAGTGAGTGAGACCGAGTGAGAATGATTTTCATTAAAAAATAATGGACTCAACTCAGTGGTGATATTATATGGGGGGGGGGGGGGGGTGTTCATTTAAGAAGTGTTACAGGCATTTTAATAATCTAGAACAGCACTCCTGAAGATGGGTAGAGACTGGGAGAGATAGATGAAGAGCGAGAGGGAAGGAAGGGGAATAGAGAGAAAGGGATTGAGAGAGTTGGGGGTAGACAGACCGTGCTGAAGGAGGGATAGGGAGGGTAGGGAGGGGAATAGGAGGCGGGGGGGGGGGGGGGGGGGGGGGTTCAGCAGAGGGTGCTGAGGGGGAGGGAGAGGATGATGGTGATGGTGCTGCTGCTCCTGCACACAGGCGTGAATCACAGGAAGCCCCCCAGAGGAGGATGCAGCCAAAAAGGAGGAGGGGAATGTGGCTCACTGCCGTGGCCTTGATTCACCCTCAGCACTCCTAGCCTCTCCTTTCTGTCTTTCTTCCTTCCTCTCTCTTTCTCTCCCTCTCCCTCTCCCTCTCTCTCTCCCTCCCTCTCTCTCTCTCTCTCTCTCTCTCTCTCTCTCTCTCTCTCTCTCTCTCTCTCTCTCTCTGATACACACAAGGGGTGTTCAGGGTGTGCTCAGAGGTGGTAACCTGTGACTCGACGATAAGATTTTCCAATTCAAGTGCAATTTCAAGTTTTTGCAATTTTTGAAATTCAAGACTCAATGCATCTCACTTTTCTATTCTCAGGGTGCAACGTTTGGTTTGGGTGTTTTTTTTTTCCTCACAGTTATCTGTCATTTGGTCCTTCCAGTTATGTGACTTCATGCATCTCCCTGTCCCATCTTCCTCCCCCACCTCCCTACCTCCCTACCTCCATCTCTCTCCCCCTCTCTCCTTTTCTCCCTCTTTGTCTCCCTCTCCCCTCCAGGCCTGGCGTGTAAGGAGGAGCAACTGACTCCCAGTCAGAAGATTCTTGCTGTAAGGTATGTGGCAGAGGTATGTTAGTGTTCTCTTTGGGTTGGACAAGTACTGAAATATCATGCTTCAGAGACACAAGCAGTGTTTGCCAACTCCCGTTTCAGTGGCCTGACCTGTGGTGAAAGTTACTGCTCGGTGTGTTGAAAGAATGTGGGATGACGTCAAACACAGCATTGTGCACAGCTGTCAACTTAGTCATAGCCTACATTTCCTGTGCTGCTTGCCTTTGTTTCACGTCAGTTTTTAAAGTTGACAAATGCTGAATTGTGGACTGTGTTTAATCAGATCGATACTCGTGGTCAGATAGTCACACTTGCATGCCTTCAGGCCATGAGTTGGGAACATTTGTAATGGTGGAACACAATTAGCTCATCATTCAGTCACCCTCCTCTTCTCTGTTTTCTCGTTCCACTGCTCTTATTGATTACGATCTCAGCAGCTATTACCCCGGTAGTCGGAATATGCTGCAGACCAGTTCAGAGTTGCGTTGCGTACGGAGCGATTCATGGCTGTTGCCAGGCAACGGCACGTTCGCACAGCACCGCATGGTGTCCTCCTCGCAGGGAAGTGTCAGACTGAGGCAAAAGTGAGACGAGATCAGGAGTTCTGTTTTGGATTATTAAAACGCCTGTAACACTTCGTAAATGAGCCCCCCCAGCCCCCCTCCCCCGCCATGATATCTCCACTAAGTTCAGTCCATTTTTTAAAAAAAAATTAAACTCTCACTCTGTCAGCGGTTTTCATGTTCTTTGATTCTCGCTCGCTGTTTGTCATAGCCCACCCAACCATATTTCCTGCTGGTATGGATTGTTTTCAGTTGAAGTGGTCGTCTACTTGTGTAGTTATCCCAAGAGTAAAACCTTAGTTGTAGGCTAGCTGTGGCATGCTTGGCACAGCAGTAAGGCAGTAAGGCACTGCACTGAGTCTGAGTTGCCTGAGACTGGAGATTTTTTAGAGCCACCCACACTTTGGCACTGAGGAAGTAGCCAGTCATTAGCATGAGTGTCCCCTTTCATCCTGAAATTGCAGCTCATATTTGCCAGGATTAGTGTTTTTAGCTCAGTATTTTTTTTTCACACAGGCAATAAAGCCAAACAACCCAAAACATCAGCCATAGTTCATAAGTGTCTTACCCTTTCCTTATACATTTTAAGTCCACCTTCTTATGGCTGTATAGGAATTCGTTAAAGTAGTACATGATATGCTCAGTTCATGCCCTGTGCTCTGTGCTATGACTGACTAGGGCTATGGGAGAATTATGACTGTAATGTGAGTGAAATGTGAGTCCCTCCCTCGTTGTGTGATTGCACTCTAATGGCAGTGGCTAATCTCGGCACAGTGGTTAAACCCACTGACTGGTCCATTTTTAGACATGGTCTAGTGGCATACAGATCACTGTATGTGTCATGTGCTTTTGATTCAATGTAACACATTTTTTGAATCAACCCTACGTGTTTGAAGCAATCTTAACTGAAAAAAATATTACACATCTTTTTAAAAAATATATTTAAAAATATATAAAATATTAGTCTGGGTCTGGCCATACTGCCTGTGATGCTACATTGAATTTCGCATTTAAGTCAGTTTGGCCAACCTGCCTATTCTCATTTCTTCCTGGTCTCAAAAAGTCTAAGCCAATGAAAAGCAAACGCTATGAATTTGTCATCAAAATCAGTGGTCTGACTGGTTGTAGCTCTGTCCAGTAGTATACAGAGGCATTTTAAAGACGGCCGTTGATCCCGCCTCTGAGAACTTCCTGTCTATGTGAGGGTTGCCAGACCAAGCTCCGTCTACGAGCTTGGTGTGACAGCCAGGCTAATTTAATACAGCAACTCATAATAACATTCCTCTATAATACACATGCACAAATAAAAAATGTTCCTGCTAGGCGAACAAGAAAACTCTTTCTCTTCCTCTCTCTTGCCTGCATGCCTGTTCTCATGCCCTACCATGTGTGATAAACATGGGATTGGAAATGCTAATTGTTGTGGCTCTCACCCAGCAGGGCATAGTGGACATCTCCTAAGTTACTATTGTGTGAAAAAGACACCAGTAGTTTTTGTTTTAACCATACAAAAACTACCCTAACCTTAACCCTAGATTGACTGTTAGCTTTGTGCAGTTTAAGTAAAGTAAGTCTGTATGTTCATTCACCGATATGTGGTTTTCAAAACTTTTGGTGATTTCGTCTGTCTGTGTGACTTTTTTGCATTGCAGGAAAATGCCCAGCTTACTTGAGTACTTAAGCTACAACTGCAACTTCATGAGCATCCTGGCAGGCCCCACGTGCTCCTACAACGACTACGTGGCCTTCGTGGAGGGGACGGCCTACCAGCCCAGACATCTGGAGTCCAACGGCAAGGAGAACGGGAAGTACAAGCAGACAGAGCCGTCTCCCAGGGTGAGTCTCTACAGCGCCCCCTAGCCCTGGGGTTGAGTCTCTACAGCCCCCCCATCCCTCTCCTCTCCTTGGACACCAAGGAAAACCAGTCTTAACCGTTCTTACTGTTGGGGGATTTCCATTAGATTACTGGCTAGTCGTAAACATGGGAAGTAAGAAACAGTGCCGCCATGGTTACAGCAGTAATACCAAACTTTATGCACTTGTGAGGAAGTGTGAGAATGTGAGAATTGCATCATCAAAAATGTATCACCCATATGTTTGCTCAAAGATTGCCGTGGGAAAGTATGTAGTATTGTTGGTGTTACTGTTGCTGTTGCACTGCATGTTGCATTTTAGAAATGCCTCACGGTCTTTAAACTAGAGAGCAATAAAAATGATGGCAAGGTCACTTCAGGAAAATGAAGCAATACATAGTAAAATCAGGGGATTGTGCTCTAATTTCAGCGCACAGCTCCTCTAAAATAATTCTGTTAGCTGTATTGTTAAGGGGTCTTATGACCACAACATGATATGTTTTATCCTCCATACCCACATTTCTCAAAGTCCTCAAGAGCGTGCATATTCTGAAGAAATGGCCTTGTCCTATTGATATATTTACTTAACCCGGGGAAAGGGTCATGCATACCGTACTTCGTCGAGAGAACAGAGGAGGCTGTTGGCGAATAACAACACAGAGGACAAAAGGTCTCGTGCAGCCAGCTGGGAGGAGAGGTGCTGCTTCATTCCGGGCATGATAAGGGGCCTTCTCTTTTGTTGTTTTGAATACAAACGTGTGAATAACGTGGTCAGCAGTTTCTTTTTTTTCCCCCACTTTTCTCAGCCCACTCCCACTCTCCAGGTCCACCAGCACTTTCAAGTCTTTATCTCCGGGGTTAATTTGTTTCGTCGCCAGGCTCATCCCTCCTACCCGCATGCCACGGGGAGTGTGTGTGTGTGTGTGTGTGTGTGTGTGTGTGTGTGTGTAAGGGGATGGGGGTGCACATTATTAAAACCACACGAAGATGGATTACCACCATCATTTTATGTGTTCAGTTGCCCATTTTTTTTTTCATTTTTCATTTTTTGTTGCAGGCATACTCGCACCTTTTTGTGCCCTTGCCAGACCTCATCGACCATTAAGCCAGCTATGATTAAGCCACCCCCTTACACACACACCCACACACACACACACATTTTATGTACTTTATTTAATTCCACCTTACTAGTGAACATTGATCAGGAATTTTCTAAATAGTTCATTAGATTAAAGCAGTCCAACAATTTGATATAAGTTTTACAAGTGGATAAGAAACCTTTTCCAATTGCCTATAATGGCTGATATTCAACAGTACTTTAACAACTGCCTTTATGTAGCCCTCCAATTTGAAGTCCATGCACACATCCAGCACACACATCCAGCACACACACACACACACACACACACACACACACACACACACAGCCTCCAATTATACTCATGTCCCCTCCGGAATCATTCCACATCAGTCTCTTAGCTTTTTCTTGCTTTCCAATTAAGCCGCTGATAGCTGAGTTAGCTTCCAATGAACTTCAGGCGTGTACATTCTATTTGGAGACGGCTTTATATATGTGTGGGCTGAGACAGCAGTTTTCTCTCTTGACATAAAACTTTCCTGGCTTTCCTTTTGCGTACTCACATCTTTATGATGAAGAGGAGTTCTTTATCACGCCCAGCCTGAGCTGAGCTGAGCAGAGCAGAGCTTAGTGTGCTTCCCCCTGGGTACCGTTCTCCAGGTAAGGATTACAGGGATGGAGCCAAGGAGGAAGCCAGCGCTGGAAAGAGGCTTGGATAAGCACTCGGTTGACCCTGGAACAAAGGCAGCCCCGTGCTTTCCTTGTTACCACGGCAGTGATGAGAAACACAGAAGAAAACTGCTCAGATCAGTGGAAAAGAAAAGAACAATAGCTAAACAGCACTGCACTGATAAAGATCACACTGGCATCTGCTTTGGCCTGTGTAAGAAACCTGCTTAACCCCCTTGAGCATGTTCTGCCTTTTTGAAAATTAGCGTGTCAGTTGCTGAACAAAGGTCAGAAGATGGCTTCCGGTATAGGAATAGACTTTTTTTAAAACTGATCCTGCTGAGGTAAACTTCATTAATTGAGTAATTTCTCCATGTGTGTTTTTGTTTTTGTTTTTGTTGTTTCGCACAGGATGACGTCATCAGGAAGCTGGGCACCTGTGCTGCCTCGCTGGCCGTCTACCTGTCCCTGCTCAGGGTGTGCCCGGTCGAGCACATAATCGACAACACCTTCGTCACCACCTCGCCCTTCCACGTCCAGGTCATCTACCTCTACCTATCCATGTTGGCCACGCGGCCAAAGTACTACTTCGTCTGGACACTGGGTAGGTGCCATGCGTGACGTGTTCTCCCCCTGACGGTTTGACCCCAGGTGGCTTTATTTGTCCACTTAGTGAGTATTGGGGGGGGGGGGGGGGGTGAGGAAGATTTACGACTGCCCTGAAATTTGTTGACACAGCCACCAATCTTGTGATGTTAGAAAAAATATTCTTTGCACAGTCCCAATTCAGTACAGTTGGTAGTGCTTCCCCTTTTGCCTTTTATGTTACTGCCCTCTGCTGGTTTCAGGATGGAATTACAATTTATCAGACTAGTCTATTGTGCTCAATGGCTGCTCTACAAAGAATTGACAGGCCTATGCAATAATCTTTTAAGCTGATGGCTCTAATGTATTTCCACTCAACAGCTGATGCCATCAACAATGCTGCCGGGTTTGGCTTCAACGGCTACAACAAAGACGGCACGCCGAGATGGGACTTAATATCAAACCTGAGAATAATGGACATAGAGGTGTGATGGTGTTAAGCAGACTGACTGACCAGTAAAATTTTACAATTAAGTGTTTGGTGATAAATAAAAATAACAATTCAAGTGTTAATATGTGTTAACTTCTCTTTTCCCTTTCCTTGAAATTCCAGTTTGCCACCAGTTTCAAGATGTTCTTGGACAACTGGAACATTCAGACAGCACTCTGGCTTAAGAGGTAAAAGTGTCTTTCACATCACCATCTTCTTACAGGGACATTGGCCTTCAAGAAATGACTGGCTTGATTTAATTTGAAATGACTGGCTGGCTGAGTGGCTGGCTTAAAGCAATGTATTCTAGACTTGAAATCACTGTACCCATTCATGTGGCATAGTGACGTTCAGACGAGATTGTCCAAAAACCTTCACTATTTTAAGTGCAGAATGTGTTGCTTTAAGCCAGCCAGTCATTTCAAACAAGCCCATTATGTGATCTGCTTAAGCTTCTGTGACAGGAGCACTAAGTGTGTGTGTGTGTGTGTGTGTCGTGTGTCGTGTGTCGTGTGTCGTGTGTCGTGTGTGTGTGTGTCGTGTGTGTGTGTGTGTGTGTGTGTGTGTGTGTGTGTGCGTGTGCTATTTGTCTCCTCAGGGTGTGCTATGAGCGCTGCGTGATGAACCCAACGGCGGCCACTTTTCTGCTGTCGGCCGTGTGGCACGGCGTCTACCCTGGATACTACCTCACCTTCCTCACTGGCATCGCCATGACCATGGCAGCACGGGCAGTGAGTGTACACGCGCACACGCACACGCACACGCACACGCACACGCACACACACACACACACACACACACACACACAGGCAGACACATAAACACACTCACTTACACTAAGCTTAACGAACTTGGATCCAAGGCAGACAAATCAAATCAATGGCCCTGAATTAAACAAAAAAAGTAGCATGAAAAAGTGACATTTCTTATTTTTTACTAGCATAGTGACAAGTGACATTTATTATTTCGCCTTATAAAAATGGTAGGTGTATCTATATTATATTCCTTTACGGTTCAAAACCCCCCTGATGTATAACCGCGTAATACACCCCCTTTTACAGCCCCTTGTAAACCAGCGCCTGGAGAGGGCCTGCTTGTAAATGCTCCATCGCAGCCCAGAGTGAGCAGCGGGTCAGGGGCTCAGTCACTCACCTGACAGAGGGGGTAATGAGGGGTGATGTGCTGCCCATTTAACAAGACAAGACAGATAACACCAGAGCCTGCCAATGGGCTCCCCTTGTTCTGATTAAAACCAGGCAGTAAAACCAGGGGAAAAAATGCCTAGCCTGTTAGGGGAGAGAGAGAGGGAAAAAATAAGGGGGAAAGAGAATTGAAGGGACGGAAAGAAGGAAGAAAGAGAGAGACAAAGAGAGAGACATGGGGGTAAGGAGTGGAGGAGAAAGAGAGGCTGAGAGATGAATAGAAGAACTGTGCAGCAAAAGATTAAACTTTGTTTAAAAAAATAAGATCAGCCATTAGGAGTTTCAGGTATGGCTGCAAAAGAAGACTAAGGAGAGTTAATCAGCTCCACAGAACGTTGCTTTTTTTGGTCATTTTGCTCAAGTGAAAATGTTCTTTTTTTCCCTAATAGTGGCATATAATCTTTACTGGAGCATTAGTCTCCTCAAAGCTTCTTGGCTTAAGGAGCTCATGAAAGACCCCCTATCAGGAAGCGCACAGAACAGAACAGTTGTTTTGAGTATGAAAAAAGGGGTCAGAAAGGCAGCAGCGGCAGCAGTCAAAGATGGAAATTAATGCAGATTGAAAAACTTCTTCAAAGTTCTGAGGAAGAAAAAAAAAGTTCCAATTGCTATGGAATCAGCAGAAAACTCCTGATGATCTCCACAATCTTTTTCCACTCTGTTAAGATGATTGAAGTGGAGTCATTCTGTAATGATGACCGTTACTAACATTTGAAATCCACTCACTCTCTGCTCAGAAAACCAGGTCATTTAGTGATGGTATCTCTCCCTCTCTCTCTCTCTCTCTCTCTGTCTCTCTCTCTCTCTCTCTCTCTCTCTCTCTCTCTGTCTATCTCTCTCTCTCTGTTTCTCTAATACTCTCTCTTCTCTCCCTCATTCTTTCCCTGTCTCCTTCTATCCTCCCCTCTCTCCCTCTCTCTGAGACCTCTGGAAAAATGGTTCTGTATTTCACATTAAAGTGCTGGGTATGATCCTCCCCTCCCTAATTTCATGGCTACTCTGAGCTTCCTTTTCCCCCTCTGCCAGCCTCCGGCTCTGTCTCTGCCCTCATTAGTGTCTGTGTACTGGACAAGCTCCTAGTTTTCTGCTGTTCGAAAAAAATACAGACAACAACGTTGAGCACAGTTTGGAAATGGGGACATTGACGAGAAATGTGGGCCTGTAAACACAGTCCACTTTTTTAACTCTTGTTTTGGACGCACATAAAGAATTGATCTATTACCCTGGTCTCAGGGAATAGCTGACTCTCATCTGCACACACATCCAGATGGTTCAACAGTTAGAAAGACTAGTTAAAGTTTTTCTAAGGTGGTGCTTTGGCACTTGTTTTTGCCAAACATTGTCCATTGTGATGGTCCAGAGCTTTTTAGCTGAAGTGACAATGTTTTCATTACTGAATAATGAAGTCAGCAAATGAATGTTGAATAAAGTAAAAATTCTGGTAAGGAGGTTTGTAATTGCAGGCTAAAAACAGAAACTCAAAATTTGTTATGTAGCGTACAACCTGACATCCACTTCACATCCATTTCTTGCTATGAATGCTGTTTGACGAGGTGGCTAGATGCATGACGTCCTTCTTCTGGCCTCCTCTCTGCAGGTGAGGCACAACGTGAGGCCGCTCTTCCAGGGTACGGCCACACACAAGCTCATCTATGACATCATCACGTGGGCGGGCACACAAATAGCCATCTGCTACACCGTGGTGCCCTTCGTGCTGCTGGCGGTCGGGCCCTCGCTAAAGTTCTACAGGTGAGTCCGCCAATGACCTCTTGACCTTGCCAGGGCATTTGTAATGCATTTGTATCGGTGACCATTCAAATGGCTAGTACTATGGCCATTATGGGCAACCTGGCTTCAGAAGCTACAATTCAGTGCCATGTATTTAGCCATTCACTGATTCCAAGAAGCACAACTGTTTAGCCAGGTAGAGGAGTTAATAGGTTTAATCAGCTGTTTCAAGTGTTCTAGTAGGGCCAGGTGACTGGTAGTATATGGTACTAAATTGTAGCTTCTGAATCCAAGTTGCCCATCACTGTTCTCTACTGCTGTAAAACGACAGTGGTAGTCAAGGATGGGGCCAAATGAGAGACCAGATCCATATAGTGGAGTGGGCCCCATGCATAAAGCCCCTCTCTTACACAAGGTTGGTCTGAAAAGACATCTTAGTGTGCTGCCCTCTTGCAAGTTGGCTCACTCAGGTCACAAAGCGAGTTGGCCAGTGAACTTTTTAAAGAACCTTCCCAGGGACATTTGAAACACCACTGACTGTGATTTGAAAGTTGTGTCCTATACATCACCAGGTTGCTGGGGGGAGGGGGGGCAGCTGGGGGCATTGCTGAGAAAGTGAATGAGAGGAGAGCATTAGAGGGGAGTGTTTCCTCTCATTAATGAGACAGTTTTAATGCGCAGTCAGAGATAAGGGCTTTATTTCGCCGACCGGGCCATTAAGCGATTGGCCAACACTTGCGCCGCTAGAAGCGCAAAGACAAATCTGTGGCTGTATCTCCTTGTGGGGCTGTTATTAAATCAGCGAAGGGGAATGTAAAGCACTCTCGTTAAAGACTGTACTTGGGGGGTGGGGGGGGGGCCACGGGGCAGCATTAGGCAGCGAGGCTATGATTGGTGAGTGCTGGATAAAAATGGGTTGTGACAGCAGGGAAGCCAGCCAGAAGTGCTGAGAGAGGGGAGTGTGCTCTTGTTCTCTTCCTGGTGAGAGAGACCCTTATTAACACCCAGCAGGAGAATGTACCGTACAGCTCTTAGTACGATGGAAGAAAAATCCATATAAAGCATAAAGTAGTCAGGGAGACGGTTTGAAGTATTTAAAAGTATGTCAAAACAACGGATTAGTGTATGCTTACAGTTAAGTACAAGAAAAATAGAAGTGTTGTCTTGATGTATGACTTGTTTGCTGATAAAAGGCTGAAATGAATAATTTATCAAGTTAGTATACTGGTTATAATAAGGAGACTCACATGGGTCCAGACCTGCAGTGTGGTGATTGTTCTCTTGTGGGTTAAGCAGTTGTGTTAAAAATACCTTCCTTACCTTACCTTCTCAGATCAACTCTCTTTGTATTAATAAACGTATGCATGTTGCATGCTGAACCCTGTATGTTTGTGTCTCTCGTCCACAGTTCCTGGTACTTCTGTATGCACCTGGCTTGTCTGCTAGTGGTGCTGGCCCTGCCAGTGAGGTCCAGGCATCAGCGGCCGAAAGAGCAACAGCCGCATAACAGCCTCCACCACAGCACAGTTCAGGATGGCAACAGCAGCCTCCTCACCACGGACAGCAACTGCAACCAGAAGCAGAAAACCACATGAGGGAAGGAGGCGGGGGATCTCCATTCTGCAGCTCCTTGTCTCACACATACACACACACACACATACACACACATACACACACACACACACACACACACACACACGCATACACACACACACACACACATACACACATGCACACCTACACACATACAAACACCAATACAGGTTGGGCAGAACTTCTGATGAACACTACAGGTAGTGCTTAGAGTTCTTGCCCCGACCTGGATGGACCGGACAAACAAAACCAACCAAGCAACAAACTCAATCAGATGAATACACATGTCAGAAAACGAGAAAGTGAAAGAACGGCAGACCGTCCAGTAGCAGTGGCCACCACGATCGTGCTTTGGGCTCCTAAACGACTAATCTGTGGACCGGACCTAAGCAACGCTTGTGGTGGCGGCAATGTCAAACAAGATCACACCAATCTGGTGTAAAGTGTGTGTGTGTATGTATGTGTGTGTGTGTGTATATGTATGTGTGTGTGTATGTGTGTGTGTGTGTGTATATACATATTGTATACACACATAGACAGGACACATAGATAAGTGAATACACCAATCTTGAGACAGGGAGACCATTTCCAGAGCAAGGAAAGAGATGGAGGAGAGGAGAGTAGAAAATGATTTTGAAGTTGCCTTAAACCCTCTATGTACTCTTCATGGTGAGTTTTGAGATGGCTTTAGATACAGGCATCGATTCCAACCTCTCACCCAGAAGAATGGGTGTGTATCGACTGCTAGGCAAGTCAGCGCACGTAGAGGGTTTCTGTCATTGTCACACGAACAATGCAACCTCTGTTTTAGACATTGAGAAGTCTACACTGAACACAGGTTTGTGATGAAAGAAATACATTTTTTCTTTTAAAAAAATATATTGTTCGATGCCAATCTCAAACAGGCCTTAGGAAATTATCTCAACCGTTGTTTATTTCTTCTGTTTTTCTTCTTCCATTCTGTTTTTCACATCCATCCATATCAGCTGCTTTCTTTCCAGGGGAAAGGGCATGTGCATTTACTTTGTGCGAGTGTGATGATGATGGTGTTGTTGATGATGATGAGTATGGGTGCTGGGTGCTAGAAAGGGAGTGTCTTCATTCTTTAGTTTAAAAGTGATTTTTTTTCTTTTGATTTTAAAAGGGCTTTTGATTTAAGGGGTTTATAGCGTGAACCACATCAGTCATGTTTGGTTTCCTCAGGGTTCTCAAATCTCCAGTGCTCAAAGAGTCCCATTTCACAGGGACATTACAAACACATTTTAGTTTATCACATTACTGAAATTTATATTTGCTCTCCAGTGATCTTTAAGATTTGTAAATTTGTATAATGTATGTTAGGGGAAAAAAAGAAATTATTCTTGTTTGTACTTAGATAAAATCTAATATTGTTCTTAGAGTATATTTGCGTGGTTTCGCAATGTAGGGTTTTTTCATACTGCCCAACCGGTTGGAAGCCCCCAAAAAGTTCTGCTTTTTATATCATGGTTTTGGCCCCATAGCTGAGAGGCTACATGACTCCCCTAAAAAAAACCCAAGGCCTTGCTATTCCGTTCTGGATCTGTGTGTTTTCTTTTTTTTTTCTTTTCTACTGTCTTTCTTTAAAATCCCAGTGATGCGTTGTCACGCTGTGCTTAATAATGATTATGAATGATTGGTACCTGCCATGTTGGCCCCTGGTATACAAATGGAATGAATGATTTGAAGACTGTGCTGTCCAGAGTGTTCTTGGTAACGAGGATGCCTGGAGATGTTTCAGCTGCTCAGATGTGGATGAACCTCTCACTATTTTTTGATGAAGAAAAAGAGCACCTCAAAAGCTTCACTTTTAGATGTTCTATAATCGAATCATGAATTGGATATGACAGGGAGTCAAATTATATTCACGCAAACAGATTGTTCTTTCGTACTCTGTTTTTTTTTTGTTGTTGTTTTTCCATTGGCACCTGTCTTGATGTGCCAATTAAACACTATAACTCTGTTTTTATTATTTTTTTCCAGTGGTGGTCAAACCACACACTGCAGTGTGGGTCCAAAGGCCGCAGGAAGGGAAAGACTTTTTGTAAAGAAAGCCAGAGACTGCACTGACCACATCAACCAGCAGATCAATGCAAACCCGGTAGAAATGTCCAAAGTGCCAAACCTGAGAAGGCGCACATGTGTATGTCATTGCAGAAAAAAAGACAAAGATTGGGAATCTGAAAGTCTTGCAAATGAACACTTTTTTTGTGGGGTAGATTAGATGAAGAAATTTCTATCAAAGTACTAAATCTTATCTTTTTGGAAAGAGTCTGATTTATTTGGTGGTATATATAAATAATACAAAGGAAAATTATTTTTAGATGTTTGAGTGAAAATTGACAAAAAAAAGAGGAAAAAAACGGAGAGTTCTCTCTCCCCTGTTGTTTTCTTTTTTCTGTTATTTCATTCTTTTGTGCACTTTTGCTATGAATAAAAAAAAAAACAGTGCTAAACAGACTAACTGCCAGAGCAATGCAAGAGAACACAACCGAAGCCCAAAGGGAAGTGGGACTGAGGAAAAGGGGGGCCAACTGGTACAGCCATATGTGTGAGGTCATTAGCCGTGTGTCACGGGCCACTTTTGTGATCACCCCATACTGTTGTGTACAACCCAGACTGTCCTGTATTTCCAGTGAGGGCACTGACACACTTCTTGGCCCTATATGCTAATCCAGCCTCTAAATTATGGCTCTTTGTTCCTCAGTCTCAGTCCTTTGTAGGAATGGAGGCATTGTCCTTTGTGTGTGCGCGTGTGTGTGTAAGAGAGAGAGTGTGATTGTGTCCATCAGTGTGTATGTATGTGTCTATTTGTGTGTGACCGTGCTGTCAATCCCTGTTCAGAAACAAACCATGTGTGTTTTTGTGTGGAAAAATCAACCCTCAACTGTCAACCCTAATGAAATGTATAATAAACATAGATATTTACACTGGTGTATCTGAACTGGGGAACCACCACCCACTCCTCCCAGCAATGTTTTTTTTTCACAAATGCGAAATAAATTTGTATCACTGGTAATTTATACAACCCTAATATCAAACTCTACTGTCTACCATGCTGTTAAACTGCATTAATATATGGTATCAATGGCACAGGACTACTGACTAAAGCAGCTACCCTTGGTTGAACATGCACACTGGGATGTCTGGGGTGCTCAGAGTTGCTCACAGTCGTCTGTCTTAAGATTATACCAGGCCAATTGGCATCAATACCCCAGTGACGCAAGTACATTTAAGTACATGGTCTAGTGGCAAATCTAGGTATGTAGTAAACTTCTCAAATTAAAGATCCCCATGGCCTATTCTCCTAGTAAATCCAAAGCCATGGCACTCTTCTATTCGGAGGTTTAGCATGCTGCTTACTTTGCGTTAACTCATCCAGGTTTGTCACTACACTGTGTAGTTAAAACAAGGCCAAGGTGTTCGTTCCTGGTGTCTGTTATATGCTGACGAAGTTGTAGAGGAAATCTTTTGCTGCACTTACCTTGGTTACCATACATGATGTTTTGAGGTGTTTGGAAGCCCCATTTGTTACTATTGGCTGAACAATAATTTTGTAGGTTTGCACTGCACATAGCTGATTATTTAAAAATTCCAAAGAGTTGTTAACAAAATTGATCCTGCCAGGGTATCAGAAGTTGCAAAGGGAGAGCATTATCATAAGTAGATCAAGTGACACCTTCATATTTTGTCTTGTGCAGCATCAGAGTGGTTCGAAAATGTTTTTGTTATTTTAGCTTGGTTAAAGACACTGGTGAAGTCAGTATATAGCCAATGCAGCAACAGATGTGTGAGGAAAACCCAAGTACTTCAGCAACAGTCCTAAAATAGGGAAATCTGACAGCAATTGCATTCACAAATCACCTCGGCTAGTGCAGCTCCACATCATCAGGAGCCCCAATTTGGCTACTCTAAATTCACTTTTCTGGGAGGTGGATTGTTTTTTTTTAATTGAGTGACAGTTATACCAGTCAATTTACTTACAAAATGTATTGTGGTGATGGTGTGTTCTCAGATAATTGTCACTTTTGTCAACACTGTGATTCATTAACTATTTTATACTTTATGGTAACGATGCTTTATTTGTAACATTTGCGTGGCTGTGTAGGGACATTTGTACCTTTTGTCTAAATGTGTCATTTGTATTCTGGACAGTGTTTGTTGATGTGTTTCTTGGCAGTTAAACCAGCTGATTAAAATACTCATTTTTTTCACACTGACCGTTACTGATTTATTTTTTTCATCACCACATAGGCCTTAAACATGATGCATGATTGATATTGGTTTCTGATTGTGTTTGGTATTACATCTGGAGTGGTTCACTCTGAAACAGATAAGCAATGTTACAGTTGTTAGGTTACATGGTAATTCACTGCTGTCGAACAAGTGCTTTTGCCACACCTACTTACTCCCTTACAGTAGGCGGAGACGAGTGTAGTCGAAATTAAATTCGACCACCCCCTCTCGAACAAAATGGCTGTCTCCTCAAGTATCGTGGAACAGCCACAAATATGAATAGATAGACCCAGAATGATAAAACAATTCCTCCCACTAAGGACTGAATTGTTTGGCGCTTCCTTGGCATTTCTTTTGGCAAAAGGTAACGTGCCATTGATTTATTCCTTTCCTCATGACTGTCACGAGGTTTTCTGCAGCTTTTAGCAAAGTTCCTGTTGGGCTACGTTATATCGACTTTTGTTGAAGTAACTTGCTGCTGCAAAATCTTACTGAGTTGTTGTCTTGTAACCTGTGGAGTTGGCTGGCAAGTATCATTTTATGGCGCTTAAATGTTTATCCTGACAGGCATTTTGCACTTCGAACATTTTGGAAATTGTAGACTAGCTGAAGTGATGTCTACACACTTTATTAACTCGAGGTAGTTACATTTTGTTCACTGTAAACACGT
Source organism: Setipinna tenuifilis (assembly GCA_030347295.1). Lineage (NCBI taxonomy): Eukaryota > Metazoa > Chordata > Actinopteri > Clupeiformes > Engraulidae > Setipinna > Setipinna tenuifilis. Next base: position 26,918,356 of record CM059278.1, read on the forward strand.
AAACATGCTTCTGCCTACAAGAAGTTACCATGATGGTTGAATAGGACAGTAGACTGTCGTTCTGGTTATTTTAAAAAGTAGCCTACTGCCTGGACTTCGGATATAAGCACCGAGGCATGTGTCAGCTGTCAGTGCCTCAGGTGTTTTCGAATTTTAAAACGAAACCAAAGTGACAGTATTATAGGCATGTCGAATGACCATGGCGGTTGCTGAATGGACGTGTGCTAGGGATTTTGTGTGTATTTATATTATAGTCTAATAGGCTCATTATTTTCTGTAGTTGTAAAGAAGGACGGTGTGACAAGTAAACGACAAGTAAACACCATCCACTGGAAATTTCTGCTCAGCAGCTTTTGCGCCGGCATGACAGGCCTAACCAGGCGTGATATTTTGAGATGTTGCTAAATCTGTGCGGGCTGCATCAACTTCCAAAGAAGCTGGGAAGCCTGAAATTGCTTGTACTAGTCGTGCGTTCCCCGTGCAATTACAAAGGGACTGCAGCGAGATGTCCTGCAGGCGTGAGTAACAGAACATCATAGGACACGGTTATATCCAACATATTTCTGTAACTCAATCAATTACTACTCACGTCAGACTTCATGCTTCTGAAGTTCATCAAAAATTGTACCCTTACAGTCCACCCAAAAATATGCCACAAATGTGTTAGTGAAGCCTGTAATGTATGCTAATCTGGCGCGTGTCCCCGGTGGGTCATTTTGAAAGCGTGTGGGGGTCGGCGTGGGTGTGGTGGGAAATGGGCGTTTTACTCGCATCTCATTCATCATTCATAGCAGTCACTCAGTGATGCTGTGAGCGTTGGTGCACTTCGCTCTGTGCTTAGATTGAGTGACAGCACAAAAAGAGTAAGACATTGACCGGCTGGCTTAAAGAACACAACACAGCACATCACAACTTACTGGAGGTAAGAGGCTGCTTTTGGTTACACTCATGACTGGGGGAGGGAAGTTACAGAAGTTCAGGCAGCCTGTGCCGGCAGATATGTGTTATCTCCGGTGTTTCTTTGTTGTGTATGTGTGTGTTGTTGTGGGGGGTTGAATAGTGGCCCCCACTCGATTAGTGTGAAGCTCAGGGAGCGGACTGCTCATTGATTGGTCCTCTCCACACATTGTCTCCCCAGGAGAGCAGCTGTGCCTCCAAAGGGTGTGTCAGGAGGAAGCCAGTCCTGTAAACAAAGGGCGCCTTCCCTTCATCCTCTTGACACTGTAGTATTTTGATACAGAGATTTGATATTATTATGATTTCATTGTGCTTTTATCTTATGGCAAAGGGAAGTTGTTCATTACTGAAGTGGCCTACAATACAGACATTGTGCTTACTACTGTTAGAACTGAGTTGGGTGGCTAGATTCAGATAGCAACAGTTTGCCTTATCAGCAATAACTACTTGCCTAATTGTGAGATAAGCAGATTCAGAAGAGGTCTTTTCTCTCTCCTTCATGGTTCAGTGTTTAATGCTGTCACTGCAAATGACAACACTGTAACAGATGAAGGCAGCAGGACAGAAAGACAGTGGTTGCCAGTCACATGTTTCTTCAGAGGAAGAATGTCAGAGAAGGCAAAAAAACAGAAGCGTCAATCTTGGAAAGATAGGCCTATCAGTGTCTTTCAGACTACTGGTCTTTATTGCTGTTCCTGTGCAGTAAAAAGTGTCTTATTCCCTGTCAAATGTAGTTTTCTTGGTTTGTCTGTGTGTTGTTTTCCTTTTTAAAAATTCTGCGTTTATACTTTACCTTAAATTTAGCAACTTCTACTGTACAACAGTCACTGCGTCGATGAAGGAAGAAGCACAGACTGCTCAGTTTTAAAGGAAGTTTCAAAATATCCGAATGGGGTATGAGAATTAGTCATTGTCATGCAGTTACACATCTAGGCCAGTTGCTCTACTAAACACAGTCTGAAAAGCAAAGCTTAGTCCAAATGACAGATTTACCAAGGTGCTCCTAGTAAGATCAGATCGGTCATTCCCAGATCCACTCAGCTCAGTGTAGGCTGGATTACTTTGCAGAGATTTCACTTTCAGAGATTTTAGGTCACAGGTCATGTTTATTATATTTGTGAACTCACTTTGAGGTTCTGCTGTTCAGAGTGGAATAAACTGTCGCTAAGACCTTCCTAAGGACCTATGAAATATCTCAAGCATCTGACTAATACACAAGTAGGCACTACTGTATGTCAGCAGATAGCATACAAGTACTGCATTGACCTAAATAAGAATATTATTATGTGGTGTAGCCTCAAGGAAAACTAACCTGTTACGTACACATGCACATACATGCTCACGCATGCACACACACACACATACATATATGCATATATGCACACACACACATACACATGCACAGTATGCAGTGCCCTTACATGTGTCATACCCTTGCTCACACTGCACAGGGACACTGATCTCATCCACTGAAAAAATAATACTGTCACCCAATGCTTGGAATGTTAAATCATTTACACACAACACGACTAGGGAGATAAAATATCTGTGCAAAGCACAGCACAACAAATATATGTTTTGAAGCAACACAACTAAAGAAACTTTGTCTGAGTTGTTATGTGACACACACACACACACACTCAGACCTTCATGTGGTCTTCCACCCCCACACACAGGCAGGCAGTCACACACTTTCTCTCTCTCAGACACACACACACACACACACACACATACACACAGTCAGTTGTTATGTGGCCTTCACATGGCCTTGGATTCTAAATCCTGCAAATATTCAAACTTCACTCTCTTTCCATCCCACTATTAATGCTTTAAGAGGTTTAGGCTACTGCCCAACAGTTTCAGAGAAACAACACACTTGGAAGTACAACAACAAATTGCTTGGAAGCCGTACCTCTCTTTCGCTCGTAACATCAAATTTGGCCCGTGGGCAGGATTTTTACAAAATAATTGGCTACATTCTCAGTCGAGTCTCAGAATGAATCCCGCTGTAATTTGCCTTGGCCAGAAAAGGCAATAACTCTTCATTACTGCTTCGTATGCGTTCATTTCGCAGGGTCAGGACAGTGGAGGGCTGAGGAACGCTGCCTCACTCACTCACTCGCTCTCGTGTCTTGCTCTCACCGCTCAGTCCCAGATAACCCAAGTAGGTCGGCTACGTAATCAGATTCGTCTGGCTCTGTGATGGATGAGCAGGCTGTGAGGTTGACCTGGAGAGGGACGTTAAAACAAACAAATGTAGAAAGTTCAGGACTTTGTTTTTTTTTTTTTCCCCGCTTTTCTCCTTTGCACTCAGTAACTGAGATATTGTTGTTGCTCCACCACCCCTCCTGCCCCGTGTGATTCTTACAGGGCTCTAACCTGAGATAGTGGTTGCCATGGATACCACCACGTCCCTCAAGACAACAACTCTGGCCATCCAGAGTTTGTTCAGCTATGTGGAGGAGGAAAACTTGCCTGCCATCAGAGCACACCTGGACAAGTTCAGGGAAGTGGACAGCAGAAGTGATGTACGTACTGTAAGCTGGGGTTTGACCTTTGGAATGGGTGTGAGGATCAGCAGAGGATCTTTTTTTTAACCCTGGGGAGTGTGAATTTTTGAACATTCCATAAAAGCATGCATTCTGTGCTAATGTAAGATTTGAACATTTTTAAGCAATATAACACAAGTGGTACTGAGGTTGTTCGTGGATATCCTCACGGGTGTGGTCCAGCCGCAGACACAAAGCCGAGGGCACAACAATGTGGCCTTTACATTGTGAACAACCTCATGAACACAAGTGTTATATTACTTTTATACAACAGTTCCATTGCTGATACAATTGGTTTATAGACAGACACAGTATTTAAATTCATTTGTTTTTCAAGTTTTATTTAAATGTATTTCAGTTCACTCTAGTCCATTCTACTACACAAAATACTTCCAGTTTGAGTAAACAACATCTGTGGTTGCTATGCAATAAGTGTCTATTTATACACATTGATTTGGACATTACCCTGTGTTGTGCAGCCACTGAGATATTGTTGTTGTTCACAGTCCAAACTAGGCCTAATGCACAGTTACTGTTCTGCAGTCTTGGGTGTCTTGTTAAAGTCTGCCTTAGCTTATAAAATGACTCGATTTCATTTTTGTTCTTTTCTCTCTCACTTTTTAATGGTCACATTGTATCTCTGGTGGAGTGATTATTAACTGTAAAGAGTCACCCATGGTATGTTGTGGGATATCCTCACTCCTAGTGATGTGTAGAATGCGATTCGTCCAATCAGAAATTGCTAAATTGTTTTACCAGTCCTAACTGTTGTATAGTATAATTAGTTCTATGGGCTATGGAATTCTTAAGAACACTCATCCTCCCAACATTCCCATCACACTGTTGATGGCATCTGTTCAAGTGAAATGTTTAGATTCTTGAGCATTTAAAACCAAATTACACCATCTTAAATACCCTCTTGCCAATGTTTAATCTCATAAATAACTTCTTCTATGACAATACAGTACTGTAGCAAACCTAAAATGTTGTTAATAATGTTATAATATTGTTGTGAATGTACATTGTGAGTATAGGATAGTAGGGTTAAGGCATTATGATGCAGTCCCATATTTGGCTGACCTCTTTTTACCTGATCTGTGTCTGACAGAATGGCCAGACTCCTCTGATGGTGGCAGCGGAGCAGGGCAGCCTAGACATCGTACAGGAGCTCATCAGGAGGGGAGCCAATGTCAACCTGGATGATGTGGTACGGCAACGCGCAGTGTGCATGAATTATCTAATACACATGTAATTACCCAGTCATCTACATGTAATTACCCAGTAAACAACTCACATTTACCTCAGGACATTGCTAACCTTTTGCTTTATAGTAGCTTTTAGGTGTAGAATCCTCTCTACCCACTGACATGGTGCTGGCAGCAGTTCAGATTAGGACATTTTGTGACCACAAACGTGCAGCCACAAAAGCTGAGGCTTAAGTGTTGACAGACCACACAGATAGACCTTTGTTCCAGACACCTAGCTGAGTAAGTCTTGCTTAAGATTTCAGCAATGACTCATAACCCAAATTGTGTGTGTTTTCTGGCATGAAAAAGAGAATATTTTGATTGCTCGGTCATGTCACGGTGTGGTGTGCTGATGTTGAAGTCACACCGACTGTCAGATTTTTGCTCTGTGATCTCATTGTGGTTAGCTCTAATTGGCAGGCAGAGGTGCAACCTGGGTAAACAACCGGGTGGCAACCTGCTGAAGCCACGTCAAAAAAACACACACACACACACACACACAATTACAGCCTTAGTACCCCAAGTACTCAAGAGACACAACCAGTCAAGGAATCACCCTTCCTCTGTTCGCATCACTTTATTGCTTCTCGATCGCCAGCTTCTCCGTTTTACCTGTTTCTTTAAATTGGATAAAGAAAGTAATTGTCATACTTCAGCATCCATGAGCACTTGGTATGACCAGCTGGTAGGTGCAGCTTAATCTCACAGCTTCATGTGTAGGAGCAGTAAACACTCAGGTTTTAGCATTGTCATTGTGGTGTTGGTAGCCCCGACGGTGGTGCTGGTAGTGGTGGTGGTAACTTCTGTGCTTTTGTACCATCTCCCGTGAACAGGACTGCTGGACTGCCCTGATATCGGCCGCCAAGGAGGGTCACGTAGACGTGGTGCAGGAGCTGTTGGCCAACAATGCCAGCCTGGAGAACCGTGACATGGTGAGACTTTACGGAAATTATGAAATTAAATCCTTACGGACGTTACGAAATTATGGAATATTCTATGCCACCAAAGTAAACGTAGTGTATCACAGCTGTGTTTACACCAGTACTTTAACTCCGAAGCTGAGGTGCTATAAAAACATTTTATTGTCATTTTTGGGTTAAACGCTGGTTTGTTTTTGTAATTGTTTTTTTTTTTTGTCATTGTTAATAGATAGCCCGGAAAGATAATTTTCTTTCCTGTTTTGATGCCAGCGTCAGTTTAATAGATTTTAAATCATTCACTCATTAGCCATGGGACAGATAGGCAAGGGGATTAAATTTCCCGCAATATGATTTCTCCGCTTCCGTGCTAATTGAGTTGACTGCTGGCTGCCTGTCTGCAGTGGCTCAATACAGCTCTTACCTCCCTAAACTCTCCCGAATAGAATTCCTGCTCACAAATTAATTGCGTTAATCGTGCATGGGCAGTGTAATATGACCACATTCCTGTCATGCACTGGATACACAAATAGAAAAGGGCAAAAAACAACTCTGAGGGAAATTCCAAATCCATTTCCCAAAGTCTGATGAGATTAAAGCAGTATTCAAAAAAAATGATCCCAAAACGCAAAAAAAATATATGTGGAGTGTGTATGTGTGTGTGTGCGTGTGTGCGTGTGCATGTGTGTGTATAATCACCACGTCAGAGTATAATATTATAGTCATTGTTGCCCAGTCACTTCTCGGGGTGAGGTGTGGTCGCAGCGCTGGTGCCAGTGTGTCGCGCTGTGGTAAAAATAACCGGCTTGCAGTGAGTTATGGGTCTGCGTTCATGTGTTTTGGCATCCACCTCTGTGTGGGGGATATGTTTGAGTATCATCCAGTGTTACTGGAGCTGTGGAGAGTCATGACAGACACTGACACTGATGTGACCTTTAGGCTGCAGTGTGCTTGTGTGTGTACATTCAAAGGTTTATGTAATTGTGTATGTAATTCACCTGTGTGTGTGTGTGTGTGTGTGTGTGTGTGTGTGTGTGTGTGTGTGTGTGTGTGTGTGTGCACATGTGTGGGTGTGTGTGTGTGCAGGGAGGCTGGACCGCTCTCATGTGGGCTGCCTACAAGGGTCGGACAGAGGTGGCAGGATTGCTGCTGGAGAAGGGAGCCAACCCCAACATCACCGGTCAGGTGCGTATGAGCAGATACTTCCTCTTATTGGGCTCCTGTTCTCCACATCACCATGACTCACAACAGCTTCCTCTCACTCTGGAATTTTTCTGCTCTCTTATTTAAAAAAAAAAAAACAGTGAACACATTATGATGCATGAAATGACAACTGGTCTTAACTGGAAACTTTTTGTAAAATTCAGCTGGTCTATTCAGATAGAGCTGTAATATAATATATTATATATTTCAGATATTTAAAAGTGTTTTTGAGGAAAAAGCCTGAAGCAGTTTCCACTTGTGAATAGCCTCTTGAGTTACTTATTTCTGTGTGAGTGAGTAAAAAAGAGGAGTGCATGAGGAAAATGGGCATAGTCACAAAATCACATTTTCCAACTTACTTCCCCCATCGGTAGTTGCATTGAAAGCCTGGCTTTTTTGAAAGCCATCCTGTGAATAAACGAGCACAGTCTCAAGCTAGAAGCATTTTAAAATGGCAAACAAAAAAGTTATAAATTGTATTTTCTCAGTTTCTGCATTGTGTGATATTGCCCATTTTCCCCTGGACTCAAATGGTATCACAGTCCTGAAATCATTAGCCATGTTAATAGAGCTTGTGAGGGGCAAACTGAAGCTGAAGAGAGTAAGAGTATGCCTTTGAGTCTGCCTGTCTCTCTGTGCATCTCTGTTTTTTTGGAGCCATGTGCCAAAATCCGGAACTATTTGTGATTATTTAAAGCCTAATAGTGTAAGTTGTTCTCACAGTAATGTATTATGTTGCCTTATCTCTGTAGAATATCTTTGGCATGGCTTTGATTCTATCTGTTTGTGTGTGTGTGTGTGTGTGTCTCTCTCTCTCTCTCTCTCTCCCTCCCTTTCTCTGTGTGCGTTCGTCCTCTGCTGCCCGAGCAGTACAGCGTCTACCCCATCATCTGGGCGGCGGGGCGAGGCCATGCTGAGATCGTCCGTCTTCTGCTGCAGCACGGCGCTAAAGTCAACTGCTCTGACAAGGTGACCACTGCCCCCCTCCCCCTCTCTCGACCACACACACATAAACTTTCAAAAACTAACACAGAAGTGTGTCGATTGGCTGTTAACTGAGTTTTCTTTTAATGTAACTAGTCGATGTTCCTGGTGATCTGAATAGTTTGTTACTATACTTTACTGTCCCCAGAGGGAAATTATTGCTCATGCTCATACATGCTGGCATGTCTGTGCTATGAGACATATATACACTTTACACATTAGGCATATGCAGACATATAATATGATACCAGTCCTACAACAAGGATGGTATTGCACTTAAAAACATATAATAATTGCCTTGTGTTTTCTTGCCAAACTGTCAAAGCACAACATTCTGAAATGTGCTATACAAGTAAAAATTATTATTGTTGTTGTTGTTATAAAACATAAAAACTGTAATGCATGTTATAAAGTGGCGTGTAAACATGTTGTTGACAGTATGGCACCACCCCTCTGATCTGGGCGGCCAGGAAAGGCCACTATGACTGTGTGACGCACCTGCTGGAGAATGGTGCCGATGTTGACCAAGAGGGGGCGGTAAGGGCTCTGTCTCTCTGTCTCTCCCCCCCCCCCCTCCCCCCCCCCCCTCTCTCTCTCTCTGTCTCTCTCTGTCTCTGTCTCTGTCTCTCTCTCCCTCTCTCTCTCTCATTCTGTTTTATTGATATTTTATCAGCATGGGAACACTCACACAGTGTACAGTACAACGCCAGTGTAGTATGTGATATCATTTGTCAACTACTGTTTTACTAAATATTACAAATTTGTCTAATCAGCGTGGCCTCACTTGTTATGCAAAGCTTGAAAAAATGCTTGCTTCCTGTGAGCAGGAATGCAACTTATGTCAGACACTAACAACCCCTGCAAACTCATAAACTTTGGAAAAGTTCATTTTTCCCCTTGTGCTATGCAGCGGTGTCAAATCCCTGCCACTTCTTTGACCCAACCTTTTCGTAAACCAGCTGATCCTAATGGGGACACAAATCATCAGACAGATAGATTGGCTAATTAGTGAAATCACCTGTGTTAAGATCACAGGCAGAAGGAATATATAACAGGGTTTTTACTGTCTAAAGCCAGGATTAATTAGCCTGGTGGAACAGACTATTTCACTTTGTGCAAAGTAAGTTTGGGTACTCTCCATAGGCGGGTATATGTTCACTTCCTTGTGGGCATATTTCTTTCTGTAAACTTTTAAACCATTGGGACTACCTTCAACCAATGCAGCATACACTCAAACCAAAAAATTAGGTCAGGTCAAACCGAAGCCTTAGTAGAGTTGCCTGACAGAGTACTGTAGAAAAAAACATTATTGAGCAGAGAGATACTACTTCGGCACTAGGATTGATACGTGTACTGTAGTGCTGTGAGGTTGTAAGTCTCTTTCCCACCCACCCTGTAGAACTCCATGACGGCCCTGATCGTGGCGGTGAAGGGGGGCTACACGGAGGTGGTGAAGGAGCTCCTGAAGAGGAACCCCAACGTCAACATGACGGAGAAGGACGGCAACACGGCCCTCATGATCGCCTCCATCGAGGGACACACCGAGATCGTGCAGGACCTGCTGGACGCGGGGACCTACGTCAACATACCCGACAGGGTGAGATAATTGTGATGTAGACATAGCTGTGCATGGATACATACACACACACACACACACACACACACACACTGTAGATAATGAGAAAGATGCACACACACACACAAACACTCTCTCCCACACTGACTTGGTGCAGCATTGTACAACTGTGTCATCATCTCTGAGGCCCAGCTCCAGGTTGCATGTCACACCTCACACTTAGCTCCCAAGATGGCGTTCTCTGCTCCCCACACACTTCACTACAAAACACACTCTCTCTCACACACTGAATAAGTTATGCTGAACAACTCTTGTGGTTTTTTTTTCTTTCTCCCAGAGTGGAGACACGGTCCTGATCGCAGCAGTCAGAGGAGGCCAGGTGGACATTGTGCGAGCCCTGCTAAACAAATATGCTGACATTGACGTCAGAGGGCAGGTATGATACTGCTCTGTAGCTGTTCTGAGATCGGTACTGTATGTCACCCTGACACTGTATGGTAGTTTTTATATAATGTCTGCTGTACCAAAACCAAAGAGGAATGCTTCACAATGTTTATATGTCATATGACACTGAGAGACTTATCCCAAAAGCTCAATCTTGAACCTTTTTAATCAGTCTGTTTATTTTGTCTTTGTGAATTTTATTGTCTGTTTAGCACTTTGGTCTTTTCATATCTTTTCAATTTAAGTAATGCCTGAGTGTTATTTTTGTTCAAATGTAGCTCAATGTCAGTCATCCTGTATTCGTGATCCTCTGACATGTTTGTAATGCTCCGTCATGATGGGTTTCTCAGGACAGCAAGACTGCTCTGTATTGGGCTGTGGAGAAGGGCAATGCCACCATGGTTCGAGATATCCTGCAGTGTAACCCTGACACAGAGGCCTGCACCAAGGTGAGCCCCACCATCTGCTTGCTGCCTGCTGACACTCCGGAGCCAGAACAGCTCCACAGCACAGACACAACAACTGCTACAACACTCACTGACACTAAAACTGCAACAGTCATAATCACACACACTCACACAACAACTGCACCACTTACTGACACAACAACTGCAACACTCACTGACACAACAACTGCAACAATCACTGACCCAACAGTCACAATCACACACACTAACACAAGAACAACACTTACAGACACAACAACTTTAACTACACTCACTGACACAACAACCTCACAAACACTCGCTAACACAACCACAACTACACTCACTGACACAACAGTGAGCATATCTTGAAGCAGGTTCAACCTTCATTACAGATATATATCTAGTGGCTTTCCCAACAATCTAGTAGAAATCAGTAGACTTGGCACTCAGAATAAACTTAAAGTAGTCTTATCAGTAGTCTCGGCACTTACAATCGGCAGTCTTGGCACTAATGGACATTAAGTCAGAAGATACATCTACCCTTACTCTACCATGTGTGCATTACATACATGCACACACATGCACACACAAACACGTGCAAACAAACACACACTAAAAGTGTTGTCCTCATATTACCAGGATGCTGAGACTCCCCTGATCAAGGCCACCAAGATGAGGAACATTGAGATAGTGGAGCTTCTGCTGGATAAAGGAGCCAAAGTGTCTGCTGTGGACAAGGTAAGACGCCAAGCTACAACCTAATGCACAGTGCTCTTATGATGCTGGTATAGCATCACACCTCCAGCTAAGTGTTTTTCAAAATGTCATCTGGCAGTGTTTAGTGAAATATACATACAAACTAAGTAAGTAG
>CM059278.1:26934531-26944531 GCA_030347295.1 Setipinna tenuifilis
TCAGCAAACATATCAGTTTAATCCCATTAAACACAGGCCAGCTCTGCTATATTTGCTTCCATTCGGCAGCAAATAATGTGCTCCAAGGATGGGGGGTGGGGAGTGGGGGGCATGGCATGTACACCAGGAGCAGGAGAAGCAGCAGCCTCACAAATCACTTACCTCCCATCCCTTATCACCGCACAGCTTAATGGAGTTAGCCACGTGTGGAGAAAAAAAGTCCCTCCCGATACAAAATGGCCAGACAAGAAGCACATTGATTGCACATCTCGGAGGGCCTGCTTCAGGGCACAAAGAACATACAGTAGCTCGCTACCGACCAAAAACCTCCTCCTCTTTCCACCCCCACGCCAGAAAAAAGTTCAAATTCCTTCCTTTTTCTCTCTACCCACCCCCCTACACCCCACCCTCTTTTCAAACCAGAGTAATAGAATTTCCTTGAGCCAAATGTTATTATTTAGGAGCATAATCCCTAGGAGTTGGCAGCTCACTGTGTGCAAATGAAATCTTCAGGCTGGGTAGGGGGACGTGGGTTGTGGGGGTGGGGTTGTGGGGGTTGGGGGTGGGGGGTGTATCGCTCTGCCTGCAAGTGCTTGTGAAAAGCCTCCTTTGTAGACACAATTAGCTACGTCCCTCTAAAATTCTGTGCGTTTTGTCCCTACGCTTCTGATAGGAAATTACGTAAATTGAATCTCTGCACAAACCAAACATTTTTCCACTCGTTTAACGCCTCGAGTTTCGATGATGGGCAGAATTATGCGAATGCTGGGACAGAAACATGAGGAGACCGGGGGAGCAGGATTGATGGATGTACTGTATGGATGCAGGTGAGCCAGGGACTTGGGCATGGCCGGTAAACAAGTGTGTGTGGCGTAACCAAATTACGCCCACAGCCGTGGCTCAAAACAGGCCAGTTTTGGGCTGTTGACAGCGCTGTGCTGTTCCCCAGCAGACAGCGAGCTGTTGAGGAGAGAGTGAGACGCACAAATCAGTGTCCTGTGACAGGGAGAGCGGCACGTCTGGAAAGTCCCAACAAGTGCGGAACATAACGTAGCACATGACTTGCACCCTGCATTGAGCATTGAGCGAACTCATGCAAACCAGCACCAGGCATCTGTACCTCCATGGTCTAGGACAGTGAAGCAACAGAAAAGCAGTTACACAGCTGAACCTATCCTGTGGTCATTACGTAATCACGCCGATTACATCTTGGTTCATCCACAGGCCTCCACTGTCAGCCAGCTCGAGCCATCAGCGGGAGTTTGACCTCCGGTTAAGGAGTTAAATAGATTTAATGAATGAAGTTCAGCTGGTGACTCTGGCTAACGTGGTTTCGAGGATCTCGCATAAGGCCTCCATGTTCTGCTCCACTACAGAATAGCATGTTACTGTCTGCACATCTGAAAGAGCCAATACAGTGTTCGGCTTCACAGGCCCAGATGAGCTGATGAAGGATACATGTTTAACATGATGTTCGTTGCATTGCTGAAGAACATAATCTAAAGGCTGTTCTCCATTGACATGATCTAGAGACTGTTCTCAGCTGTTGTCCCTCAGTGGTGGAACAAGCTACCAACTGCTATGAAAGTAGGGTCATCCCTCTCTATCTTTAAGAAGCTTGTGAATACTCTTCTTTTCTGAAAGTATTTCCCTTCCTAACAAAACTAACCTTCACGCACCAACACTGTCCTGTACCCTGGATGCACTGACTTTGTTATGCCTTTGTTTACTCTGTGTTCCTCTGCATATCTGTAGCTTGGTTATGTCATCTTTTTTTGTGCATTAGTTTTTTTAGTAAAGTTTTTTATGCATTAGTTAACTAAATAGTTATAAATTATTATAAGTTGTAAAGTAGTATAAGCTGTTGTATTTGTGGTGGTAGGAGTATTTTTGCCATGACATGACAAGGTGTGATGTCTGAAGCGATTGACTGTTTATCATCTGCTGAAGCATCTAAAGGCTCAGTGATGACATAGTTTGACCTTGTCGTCATCCTTTTCCTTTCCCCTTCCACTCCAGGTGAGGGTGCTGTTCTCCAAAGGCCCGTTCATCTCCATCTTCGCCAGCGACCCGCACATCATCATCAAGGCCATCAACCAGAACCTGAACAGCGTGCTGCGCGACTCCAACATCAACGGCCACGACTACATGCGCAACATCGTACACCTGCCCGTCTTCCTCAACAGCCGCGGTCTCAACACAGCCAAGAAGGTCTGCACAGCAGCACCCACCAATGGAGACATGGGCAACGCAGAAGGTTTGTTTCCTATTAAAGCAACACTAAGTAGTTTTTCAACCTTAAAATAATTGTTCCAAAATTATGTTAGTGGTTCATGTACTTGTAACAGGGTGAATAGCACGTCAGAATTCGCTTTTGGGGGCCTCCATGGGCTGTAACCACACTATGCAAGTTTGCAAAACTGGGTCGCCGATCTGTAGTTTGAATGAGACATAAGAAAGACAGTTCCACTTCCGCTACCTCTTGAAAATTACTTGAGTTATGTTGAAAAGGTGCAGTTCTTGACCTTGGTGAAAGCCTTATTTGAGTTGAGTTGAGTTTTAATTATTTGAGTTCACCAGCCAATCAGATCCACCTTCATCCTTTTGAAGCAATGTGTTGATTGGCTAAAGTATATTATGGTACAGTTAGAGCAACATTTGATTATACACAAGTTGTTTTTAAGTGTATGGACCTAGACGGCCGAACACGATGAGAATTAAGCTGAAGTTGATGAAAAATGTTATGAGATTGTAATCGAGAGCTGCTCCTTTTCAATAAGGAAGACTCGTTGTGAATAAACAGTGAATTTCACTAATCTGTTTTTGAGTATACTGTGTGCAGTTGAGCTGAATGTCTCCGCCAGAGGAGCATGTGTCAGAGAAATGAATATGCATCACGGCTGTGGGCCATGGGTAATAGAAATGAGTCTCAGGAATCCTCTAATGACAAGCATGGCTGCACATGGGCTGCAGATTGATGGCTCTGTTTTTCCATATTTTTTATTGTCTGTTGTTCTAGTCTCTCATATGGTCAATAAACTACAATGTCTCTTCCCTTCCATGAGGAACTCACTAAGAGGGGTTTCACAAGGTCCTCGGGTCGTCAGCTCTAACTCTCAGAAGATGGTTTTTTGGAAGTGTCTGAGGCTGGCTTCATGTCTTTATGTCTTTCTTTCTTTCTTTCTTTCTTCCTTCCTGTGCTCAGTCTGGCATGAGGATGTAGACAAAAAGCTGCCACAGAACAGTCTGGGCCAAGACCAGGCCAAGATGGGCAGCAGGACGGCTCTCAACCGCAGGGTAGGTAAACACACACACACACACACACACACACACACACTCAGGCTGAGACAGTCACCTGAATTTACTTTAGTTTGGGTGTTTGTGTCTGCCTATCAACATCTGTATTCTTGCTTTCAGCGTAGTGCACTCTACTTTGTGTGTGTGTGTGTGTGTGTGTGTGTGTGTGTGTGTGTGAGTGTGTGTGCGTGTGTGTGTGTTTGTCAGACGCTGGCGTGCTGGAGCTGGGCTCTGTCGCCGAGGAGCGGCTGTAATTGATTTAATGTCTGTTTATCCTTCCTGCTGCGCTGCCATTGCCTAATGACAGGGTGTAGCAGCAGTGGGTCTCGGTGACAAAACGCTGGCAACAGAGAAGCTCGCGGGAGGCTAAGTGGTCTCGCTGCCCCCCCACCTCTCATCCCCCCCACCCCCCACCCCCCAATCAGCCCCCCATCGCCCCACCCCCCCAAGCTACCCCCACCAAGGACTGTTTGTTTGTGTTGCTGATTTATCAGCTACTTTATTTGCCCTCTCCCTTGTTGGGATGTGTGTGTGTGTGAGGGGGGGGTGGTGGGGGTGTTTTTTTTTTAAACTGTTTTTAATATATAAAAAAAAAACCAGCATTTCTCTGCTGGTGTTTTGCGGTCACTTAACGGCGGTTATGACCACCTTTGCGTTGGCTCGCCTGCTGTGTGTGAAGACTGATTTCCATACAATACTTGCAGATACTGTATATCGGTGTCGAGTTGCAGTCACTGAAAATTATAGACGCTGCCCCCTCTTAAGCCCGTGGCACTCACACTTAAGCCTGGACTCCGCTTCCCCACCCATTCCTGTTCAATCACACACACTCTGAGAAACTGAAAACAGCTTTTTTACTGGTGGTCAGAAACTTAATATGCTATTGTTTGAGGGCTTTTTTGTTGCCGTCCTCCCTGCACACAATTGGCAGAAGCCCCAGTCACAATGCCCGTCAAGCACTCTTTCAACCCCCCCTGTACTCCACCACCATCACCAAATTGTGAGCTCTTTACCCGTGTACCGACGTCCTCTCCCTCAGATCTCCCGAAAGAAGATCAAAGCGGGGGCCACCCTCTCAGACTTTATTGGTGATGGTACGCGGTCACAAGGCAGGCATTAGGGGGGGGGGAGTTCAAAGTGAAGCAGGAGCTTATGACCAAACCCCCCTCCCTCCCACACACACACACACACACACACATCCACACACACACACACACACACACACCGTCACCCAACCCCACCTCTGCAGTATTGTTCTACCACCTCACTGTTCTTGGCACCCCTTCGTCGCTCTGCTCTGCTCCTCTCTGCTCCGCTCCGCTCATAGAGGGGGCCCCCCTCGGCGAAAGCGATGACCTTCAAGGAGAGAGGAGTGAAGGGCTCGGTAATGACGAGGCAGTCGCCGAGCGCTCGCCCCTAACAAAAGCGATACTGTGGCTGTGGCGATACTTGGACGGAAGGCCCCGCTCGCGGACAGCGTAATTTGAACACGGTAATAAGGCGCAGGCGTTTAGATATCATTTGCAGTGCTTTAGCTTTTACTCAACACCCCTTAAGTGTTCCAGAGGCTGCCTTATTAAGTAGTGTTGGTGAAATGTGAAGGTCGGAGATGAGTGCTTAGTGGCGTCGGGTATCGCGGGTGCACGCCGGGACGGAGCGACTCGGGGTCGGGGGGGGCGGGGGAAAGGGAGAATGTGCGGTGTCACCATCGGAGGGGTTTTGTGTCGAGCTGTGGCACTTTTCTCTCCAAGACGGCAGACAGTGCTTCTGTGTGTGTGTGTGTGTGTGTGTGTGTGTGTGTGTGTGTGTGATTGTGTCTCTGTGTCTTTGTCTTTGTTTGTGTCTGTGTCTCTGTTACATCGCCCAGGCCCTGGACATTCCCCCAACAGTCCTCTCTCTTTCTTTCACAAACCCACTTGAGATCATCTGGTTAGCTAATTGGTCAGTAAAAAGGGGGTTTGTGTGTATCCGGGGTTAACCCTGGTCACAGGAAGTGGAGGTCATACAATTGTCTACAATTGCCCGCCCCACGCTGCCCTTCCACCCAATCACATGTGTCACGGGTGGCTGGTGGTCACAAGATGGTCTGTGAACTCTTTGGCCAAATGTCACAAGGAAAGATGGTGTCCAGCATTGTGTCCCATAATGTAGATTTTAATGGGTTTTTTAGATTGTATGAGCCCGCTAGAGTTGGGGAACTAGAAGTCATTTTTAACAGACTGACTATAGAACGGCACAAGTACAGCTCAAGATTATTTGCTTATCAGTCTCGGAGACAGAAAACCTGACATGCACCATTAACACAACTTCTACCCATTCCCCATAATTACCTAGAGGACCGTGATAAGCAAGTCCTTTGGCACCTCTTATCTATATCCTCTCCCAGCAAGAACATTATTTTAAACTTCTCGGTGTGTGTGTGTGTGTGTGTGTGTGTGTGTGTGTGTGTGTGTGTGTGTAGGACACTTACCGTAGGAGACAGATGCAGCGCACCATCACTCGACAGCTGTCCTTTGACCTGACCAAGCTGCTGGTGACCGAGGACTGGTTTAGTGACATCAGCCCCCAGACCATGAGAAGGCTCCTCAACATTGTATCAGTAACAGGTAACCCCTGCCCCCACCTCCCCAACCAGTGTCGGCCATTTTGCATCCAACCATGCCAATTTCGCCTCAAATAATTAGGTTTGGCTTTGACTAAGACGGCTGTAACATCATCTTCAAAGGGACTCAGCCTCGTGGTGTAACATCATCCTCTAAGGAACTCAGCCTGTCTCTTAAGGGGGGATTTCTATCATTCTGTCCTGTTGTTCTCACCTGATTAAGCTGTGACCTTTCCTGGAGCGAGTTATGACCGAAATGATTTTAATCAGGCACCGAAACCCACAAGGCATGGCAGGGCAGGTCCTGATAGACCAATGGAGGAAAACCGTTGACCTTAACGTTGTTCACCGGTCTGTGATGCGTGTGGCATCTCTCATCAACAGGCCGCCTCCTGAGAGCCAATCAGATCGTGTTCAACTGGGACCGGCTGGCGTCGTGGATCAACCTGACGGAGGAGTGGCCCTATCGCACATCCTGGCTCATCCTGTTTCTCGAGGAGACGGATGGCGTGGCAGACCTGGTCACACTCAAGACCATCTACGAGAGGTCAGTGGCGACATGCAGACATAGATATGCTGCACACACACACACACACACACGTGCACACACACACCTTAGCCTTATCATGCAGTTTAAGTAAGTAGTGTGAGTAGCGTGAGGAACATTTCTGGTGCAAAACCCAACCCCACACACACAAATGCATGAATGTCACATCTGGTAAATCCCCCTATAAACCCCTATTCCAACACACCCCAGATTTTCTTTTTGGTGTGCTGTCCAAAAGCATTGCAGAAGGACACTACATTCACACACAGTGCGTAGTTGTGGCCTGTTGGGTAGGGTCAGGATCATCGCTGGGTCACGGGTTGGACTCTGGACACCAGCAGAAAATGGCTATGTGCTTTCCTCCACAATCGTCCTGCCCTGGGTTTGTGTGTAAATAACTCAACACTCCTCCTGTGTGTTAACAGACAGTTAAATGTCTCTGTGGGATTAATACAGCAATAGTAACAACCTCACCACATTGTCATGTAATTGTCATATAATATCTAAACCTCCTGTAGTGAACTGTGCCTGATTATGACCTCTGTACGGCCTTCAGGCCAAATGATGTGTGTGTGTGTGTGTGTGTGTGTGTTTGTGTGTGTGTGTGTGTGTGTGTGTGTGTGTGTGTGTGTGTGTGAGTGTGTGAGTGAGTGTGAGAAATATTAGTAGCTCAAACTAGTAGCCTGAAATGTTGAGCTTCCAGCCTGCCTCGCCCATTAAAACAAAGACATGCAAAACCCGTCTGCTCCTGTAGGTGGCAGTAAATCCCCTCTGTTGTACCACCCCTCCTCCTCCTCCTTGCCTGCCGGTCCGTGTGCGGCGAGCCTGTTTCTCTGGCGTCGGTGTGTGAGCTCTCATCGCAGACGCCACCTCGCTTCTCGTGGTCTGAGATGGCACAGCCTCACACGACTACCATTGATCAGGCTCTCGTTTGTATGGTTCTGCTCTCCTGCGCGGTATTATTGATGCCCGATTCACACCATGCATCTCTTTGTCTCTCTCCCTCTCTCTCTGTCCCTCTCTCTCTCTCTTTTTCTCCCCCTCCACCCCCACTCCCTCTCTCTCTCTGGTAGCACTCTGTTGCTGTGGCCCTGCACTTGAGCGGTGTGTGTGTGGGTCCCCTAGCCCTGAGTGGTTTGATTTATGGTTTGTTTATTTATTGGTGCTGGTGTGAGATTCCTGGGGGATTATCGGCCCGCTCTTGATACATGAGTCATCAGGGTCCTCTTGGCTGCAGACACTGAGGCCGTGTTTGAACTGGAGAGTATGGGAACAGCGTGGGTCCGTGTATATGTGTCTGTGTGTGTGTGTATGTGTGTCTGTGTGTGTCTGTGTGTGCGTGCTGTCGGTATCTGTAGACATGTAATGGAGTATGTGTGTGTGTACTTGTGTGTGCAAGAGAGCTGTGGATGTAAATATAATTATATGGATATAGATGTCCTCAGAAAGTCCATACATTTTTTTTGTATGTGCGTAGAATGTTTTGTCGTAATGAGGCAGACCTCAAGTATTTGCATGCAGACGTCTCTCTGCGTGTATGTGTTGCCAGTGCTGTGTGTTTTTGTCATGCATGTGAGTGTGTACGTGGCAGTGAGGGCCATCAGGGCATGAGCTGTTGTGTGTGAGCATTTGGCCTTTAAAGGTTGCTCTCTGTCACACCACAGTAGCATGAAAGGACCAGAGAGAGAGAGAGAGGAGGGAGGGAGGGAGAGAGAGAGAGAAGAAGAGGAAGAGAGAGAGAGAAACAAAGAAGAGGGAGAGCAATGGAGAAGAGGGAGGAAGAGAGAGAAGAGGAAGAGAGATGGAAAGAGGAAGAGGGGGAGAGAGAGAGAAGAGAGAAAGCGGAGGAATAGAAACAGAGAGACAGAGGAGGGGAGAGAGAGAGAAGAAAAAAAAGCAGAGAGAAAGCGAGAGAGAAAGTGAGAGAGAGAGACCCACAGCTTCCACCCCCTGCCAGCCCCCTGCAGCCGTGCCCGAGGCCTAGACACAGTCATGGCAGCTCTGTGTCACCCAGGCCAGGCCAGGCTCCGTGGGGCAACCTCGCATCTTCCCCTCACTCTGCTCTTTTCTTCTTTCCCCTTTTTCTTTCTCCCTCCTGCTCTCTGCCTGTCTGTCTCCCTTTCTCCCTGTTGCACACACTGTCTTTACCTGATAGTCTGTGTTTCTATCTCTCTAGTCTTCATATGTAGTGTGTGTGTAGGCATATCATTGTCTCCATCTCTTTACCCTGTTACCCCCCCCCCACGCTCTCTCTCTCTTTCTGTTTCACTTTCTCTCTCTCTTTCTGTTTCTCTTTTTCTATCTCTCTGTTTCTATTTCTCCCTCTTCGTTTCTCCTTTTCTCTCTCTCTGTTTCTTTTTCTCCCTCTCTCAGTGTCCATATTTGGCACATCACTGTGTCAGCCTCTCTGCCCTTTACCCCCCCTCCACTTTCTTGCTCACTCTCTGTCTCACTCTCTTTCTCTCTGTGTATCTCTCTCTCTCTCTCTCTCTCTCTCTCTCTCTGTCTCTCTCTCTCTCTGTATCTCTCTATCTCTCTGTCCTTTAGCTGTGGCCTTTAGTGCTCCGCTACCCCCGTCTGCCTCTCGTCCCGGGAGACGCCCTTCTGTTCTCCGCCGCCGCCGCCATCATCTTGTGTTTCATCTCCACCGGAGGATGGGTCGGCGAGTGGCGTAGAGGCCAGTCAAGTCCTGACACCCCCCCCTTACCTCCCCCCTTTACCTCCCCCCTTTACCTCCCCACTCTCTTCATGTTATCCAAAGGGAGCTGCTTTCACTGTTAGACGCGAACAGAAGCGTGGCCACTTCAAAAGCCTTTTCGGTATCTCCGCAGAGATCTGGACGATAAGGTTTTACCCGTTTGTGTGGCAGGTCTATTCTATCGGTCGTTCCGCTCTTCCTATCTTTTTTTTTCCCCCCACTCGCCTTTTATTCCACTTCTGTATTCATCCGTCTTGGTCATGTGCGCCCAGCCGCTTGCTCTTTTGACTGGAGGACGGAGTTACGGCCCAGAGCCCCAGTGAAAGGGCTGCTGTCTGTCTGCTGTGGCTATCTGCCTGTCTGTCTGCTGTGGCTGCCTGTCTGCTGTTACTGCGGTGGCTGCCTATCTGTCTGTCTGCTGTGGCTGTCTGTCTGCCTGTCTGTCTGCTGTGCCTGTCTGTCTGCTGTGCCTATTTGTCTGCTGTGGCTGTTTGTCTGCTGTGGCTGTCTGCTCTGCACAACCCACAGAGCAAGGACACCTGGCCTGGAAACCTCACACGGACGCACACATACGCACACACATACAATCATACATACATATGTGTGTACATACATACACAAGCACACATTCTTATAAATAAATCCTTACAGCAATACACACACACACATAAACACACACGCATCCTTATTAACAAACTCTTACAACCAAACACGCACACACAATTGCACATGTACACCCACACAACACACAAATATAAAGATATAAAGATTTTGTTCTCTTTCTCTCGGATCACTCTGTCTGTCTGTCTCTTTCTCTCTCTCCTGCCCTCTCTCTCTCTCTCTCTCTCTCCTACCC
>CM059278.1:26949531-26959531 GCA_030347295.1 Setipinna tenuifilis
TGAGATGTTTTCATTTTCCACCCCAACCCTTTCTCTCTCACTCGGTCTCTTCCTCTCTTTCTCTCTGTCTGCCTCTCTCCCTTGCTCTCTCTTATTCTTTCTCTCTCTCATTCTTTCTCTTTCTCTCTCTCTTTCCATCTCTCTGGCTCTCTCATTCACTCACTTACACACACACATACGCACACACACACACACACACAAACACAGACACAATTCTCTCTCTTTAGAGGCAGGCTATTGTGCTCTGGTTGCCCGATCCCTCTCTGGAGCTGTTTGGTAGCAGGAGTAAACCCCCCCTAAAGCCTTGGGAGTGATAAGGCGCCACGATGGAAAGCCATCTATTTCCCAATAGCGGCGGGGCTGAGGAGGACGGGCTGAGGAAGGGCTTTATTGGGTGCACACAGTGTCCGTGACAAACAGCGTGACCTCCAGATGGATAAGACAGCGCAGACGGAGGAGAAGGGCGTGAGGAGAGAGAGAGAGAGAGAGAGAGAGGGAGAGCAAGGGGTGAGAGAAGGATAGAGGGATGGGGGGGTGGGAAGAGACAGAGAAGGAGAGAGAGAGAAGCCGGCTGGCCAACAGAAGGTCTGGTGGAGAATGAGAAATCCGGGAGGCTGAGCTCCAAGGAGAGAAGGGGGGGGGCTGATGGAAGAGCGTTATGATGGTGTGATTTTTCCCTTTCTCCTCATTGTCTGCTCTTTCATGTCCTCAGCGAAGGCTCCTGTGGCTGCGTCAGGCCACAAATTGTTTCCTGTGAGAATGTGAGGGGGCAGAGTGTCCGTGATCTGATGCAGCACACTAAGCATCTAAATTTGAAAGTTACCCATTCACAGCTCAGTCAAGGCTGCTGCCCCGTGCTACTGAGTTTAGATGTTGGAATGTAGAGGGTGTCCTTCACCACCTCCTCAGATGCAGGTAGTGCTCTCATCTATCATTTAGCTGGTCTTCAGGTTCAAAGGCAGGGATCCCGAGATAGTGTGAAGGTCTTTTGCAAGCATGCATTTGTGTGTGTGTCAGAGAGAGAGTATGAAGTTATTTGTGACACACACACACACATACACACACACATATTCCTTTACCTGACACTGCTATGCCTTTCAGCTACACACTAGGTTGTGGGCTGGACAAAAAAAATGCAATAATTCTTTCAACCATACACACTCTCTCTATCTCTCTGTCTCTGTCTCTGTCTGTCTCTATCTCCCCCACGTCTCTATCTCTGTCTCTCTCTGTGTCTCTCTCTCCCTCTCACACACTGCAGCAATGAAGGGATTAAAAGATTTAATGCAAGATCAGACACATGCCGTTTTTAAGTTTAAATGCAAAACAAAAGAGATGGAAATTCAGAATTAATTCAGAATCAAATAAGTGTTTCTGAGGCAGTTTCTCTCATTTTGAAAGGCATGATTAACATTCGCTAATGGATTGTAAGACCCAGTAATGTCAAAGCATGTAATAATGGTTTAAATTTGTATGGGGTATTTAGCAGAATGAACATCTGAATTAACTCATACTTCTGTCAGCAAACACTCTCAATGCATGAGTTGGTATGTGTATGTCTGATTATGATTTTAAGGACATGAGTGGTGTGTGTGTGTGTACACATTTTAGTGTATGCTTGCCTACAAATATGTCTCCACCCATAAGGCAAGACCCTTGAATGTTCCAGTCTGTGTGAGTGTGCATCTGTGTGTTTTTTTCAGCACAGATATGCTTGAGCTATGTGCATTTTAACTCTATATGTATAATTGTGTTGTGCGTGTGTGTAAATGTGTGTAGTGTCCTATCTGTTGTCATTGTTGGGTGCATGTGTGTGTGTGTGTGTGTGTAGATGTGTGTAGTTTCCTATCTGTTGTCATTGTTGGGTCCGTGTGTGTGTGAGTGAGTGAGTGTGTATATGCGTGTGTGTTTGCGGTGCGTTGCGGTAAAAGGTTGAGGTGGTATAAATAGCCTGGCGGGGCGGCGTGGGGTCGGCGATGACCTTTTCAAAGGGACACTGGAGCTCATCATCCTGTCACTCGGGTCCTCGGCAGACGGCCGCGCCGCAGAACTTACCAGAATACGGCCGGCCACCAAGGTCACAGGAGGTCAGTGTGGCACCAGGCTCAATAGGTGGAGGACAAAGAGCGTGATGGCACTTCCTGGACATACAGAGAGGGAGGGAGGGAGGCAGCGTAGGAGGGCGAAAGGGGGAGATGTCTAACAATTAACCGGATGTGGACAGAAGGCCTTGCTGGGTTGTGTCAAAAGCAGTGTTGGCAGCTGCTGTTTTAAGAGGCCTGGCCCACATTGGGTACTGTACTGCACAGCTACCAGTGGGTGGTGGTTCTCCATCCAGACCAAGTTTTTGGGTGGCGAAACCCAGCAGTGAAGTTTGTTTAGAATTCTGCCCATATCTCAGACAGGATAAATGAGTCAGGCCTTATGCACTTCCTGTTCTCCCTCTGTCTGTTTCTCTTTCTCTGTCCAGTCTCTCTCTCTCTCTTTCTCTCTCTCTATCTCCTTCCCTCTCTCTCTGTCTCCCCCTTTCAAGAAACATCCCCTCCAGACACCCTCCTCTGGAGCAGCTCTCGTCCTAAAATGGTGCCGATCTGCCGGATGCGGATGTGGGTGCTCCATGTTTACTATTTTAACTCACTTCCTCAAAGTATCGCTTTTTATTTACCTGCAGGAAACCAGACCTGGATGGTTCCTGAGTCTCATCCAGCCCCTCTGGTCTGGGGAAGAAGTGTGCTGGCGTGTGATTGACTGTACACCTACGGTGTCAGCCATGCCAGGCATCAAGCATCACCTCGGCCTGTTTGTCATGTCTGTGATGCCTGGTCCCATTACCACTGAGCCACTGCTGCTCCAGGAAGGGACGATCAAAGCCCCAAAAAAGCCCCTCAAAAATATCAAGACTGTTGGCCTAGTGTTGGTTGAGGCCTCTGCCTAGTTGCCAAGCAACTGCTCAAGTGTGTGGATTGACCATGGGTTATTTTGTTTGTTTTGGGTCTGCGTGCGTGTGTGTGTGTGTGTGTGTGTGTGTGTGTGTCTGTGTGAGTGTGTGTGCGCGCTGGTGTGCTTGTTTTATATATTTTTTTTATATCTTCTTTAACTTGTTGGTCTGGAAAGGTCTGCGGTCAGATGAATTTAATCATTGTGCTGCGGAGGGCCGCTGGAATGTGACGGGTCACTGCGGCTGTCCTATCTCTGATGTTGTTGTTGTTGTGCCGCTCGCGTTATTGGCCAGGGCCTGGGCTCCATTACTTGGCCTGCTGTGGGCCCTTTCGACACGGATCAGTGATTGATCACGGGGGCTCTCTCTCCACTTTTAAAAAAGGGGATTTTCAAAGACCTCTCAATGGGGTTTGGTAAGGGGGTTTTTTTTTTGGTGGTGGATGACAAGTCACACTGGGGAAAGTGTGACATGGCCACCACACTACACTGACGAGGCCTTTGTTTGGAGCCCCCCAGACACACAGCATCGGCTGGCTATGAAGCAGGAGCTCACAGATAATAAAAAAGATCGTGCCAGGTATACTGATCGTGTACCAACATAGGCCTTCAAGAAAGTTCTAAAACAAGTTTTGAGATTATCTTGAGTTCATTGTAAAAAAAAAATATATATATACATATGAGAGCACACATAATTACTCTGAGGTGGTGGTTCTACGTCTAAGCTCACAAACATGGACACTGGGCTAAAAGTTCCAGTTTAAATATGACACAGCCACACAAACGCTGACGAGGGTGTTGTTCCACGCCTTGAGCAGTCAGTCAGCACAGGCTGGCTGTGGAGGAGAAGCTCACAGGTAATGGATCATACAGCAGCGGAGTGATGCTAGTGACAGCTACGCAAACCAGAAGCCCAGCTTTCCAGTCAGGAGGCTTTCACACAGAGACGCTCCATTGTGTGTGTGTGTGTTTGGACGGTCACTGCTTAGCTATGTGCCATTTGTGGAACAAGCAAAACTCACAGCTTCGCTGCTTGGCTTTGGTCAGGAGAGAGGCTATAAGCGGAGGACAGCACAGTGGCCACTATGACGCTTGGTAGATGGAAGAGGCCAACAGTAGGGGATTTAAGAGTGTTTTAACCTTGTAAGTGACTCTGTGTGTGTGTTTGTTTGTGTGTATATGCAACAATATACCTGCAGCTGAAGGTGCAGAAAGAGCTCAGGTTGGGGGGGGAAGGTTTGATGACCACACTGTTCAACTGCTCCTATCTGCAGCCTTCACATCTGGAACACACGATGTCAACTTTACCCTAAAGCCATTTTTTGCACAATGCATCGGGCTTGTATGGCATAGTAGATGAATATATTTTCTACACAGTATTGGCTCATCCAAACAAAATGTTTAAGTGTGTGTGTGCATATGTGTGTGTATGTGTAGGTCAGGCCCTTGTTCTGTTAATGGCTGCTATAGCTGTTCCCTTCCCATCCTTCCCTGTCCACATCTCCTGCGAACAGAGAGCCTCCACCGGATTTGGGTTCGATTAGCGTTCACACTGAATCGCGCTGAGCTGAGCTCCCGCGAGCCTCGGGCCTGGTGCTGGTGCTGGGCATGCCTTGGCTCGGCGACGCCAGGCGGATCAATGGAGCTATTGTGCGCGAGAGGAGAGGGATGCTGGGATTCCTGATGTGCTTTTATCTCCATGTCGGCTTCTCTCCTAAAAGCAGAATCTGCTTTTTTTTGTCCTCCGATTCCGCTCTCGGGAGGGAGGGAGAGTGAGAGAGAAAAAATAGAACACTGGATTCCGCTGATTCCCAGAGCACTGTTACGAGATGGAGCGTGATTAGGGCCTCCATCTTTGTGTCATTTGCCTATCTCCCTCAATCTCCCAGGCACAGAATGTACCCAGTAAAAAAAAAAAAAAGTAATTTGTACAAATGACTTGATGCTGGGGCCAAGTTTTCCCCCTTTCACCAAAAAAAAAGATTTGTGTGTGTGTGTGTGTGTGTGTGTGTGTGTGTGTGTGTGTGTGTGTGTGTGTCTGTCAGAAACAATTTTTTTTTGGTTTCTGAAGTAGAGGAGTCCCATTGGCAGAAGCTGGTGATGTAAATGGGCTCCTTTGTGTTCAGCGAAACACAACAAATGAAACAGTTCCTAAAACACTCCACCAGCTCATTGTGAGCGCTTCTGGCTGGCGCACAAGCAAGTATGTCCAGCTCCCGACTAAAGAACCGACTTGTTCTCGAGGGAAGAGGAGGAGGAGGAGGAGGAGGAGGAGGTGGAGAAGCAGCAGGAGGAGGAGAGGGAGGAGAAAGAGGAGGAGGAGGAGGCCTGCTGGTGTGACTAACTTCCCCAAAAGTCCCCCGCAGCCCGCTGACCAGCGGTGGACGCGGTCGGACGCAGCGCCGTTGCCCCGGCCCCGACTCGTCCAGACGCAGGAATAGGCACGTCACGCTGCTGTGTTTTCCGGACGGTTTTGTCCGCTGTTGTGCTTGGATCGGCATGATTGGAAGGGGGAGTGTGTGTGTGTGTGTGTGTGTGTGTGTGTGTGTGTGTGTGTGTGGAAGGGGGGTGGAGGTTGTTTGCAGGCAGTTGTCCACTGCCAGATTAAATAAGAGAGACTCTCTCAGCCTTCCATCCCTGGGGTGGCTTCACTGTGGAGAAATTCAGTCACTGTGCACATATGAATAATTTTTTTTTTTTTTCATTATTATTTCTTCTTCTGTAGGCTGTTTGTGTTGCTTCACCCCAGGTGACTCTTAAAGTTTCAGATATATTGGACATATTCTACATGTACAACATTACAACTGAGACTAGCTGTGACAGCTTAGGATGTGGTCCACGCAGTTCTGTTTTGTTTTTTCTGGTCTTTGTCCTTTTATGGACTTGATATTGTGATTTGTTGAATTCTTCGCATGCATTCCATCACTGCTGTCCCATACAAAAGTGTTTAGTGGGATGTGAATGGTAGCATATGTTACAAGTCTTAAGATGGAGGAGGACCAGTTTTTTGAAGGAAGGGAAGCTCTCAGTGCTGGCTCCTGTATGTCTGTGAGTGAAAGCATGCATATTGTACTGACACACACACACACACACACACTTAAACAAATAAACAAGTCCAGCTGGACCATCTAAATGGCCTCCGTGCAGCTTAATCTAGCACATGGGAAATAAACCCAAATGCATTCCCTCGCACTCCTCGTCACTGTCGAGGCCAGGTGTTTGTCTGTGTGTGTGTGTGTGTGTGTGTGTGTGTGTGTGCATGTCTGTATGTATATTTGTTTGTGTCAGCAGGTTCCTATTTCTGCATGAGAATGTTTTTGTAGATCTTTATCCGTCATATTATTTTCAGTGTCTTCCCCTCTCTCTCTCTCTCCCTTTTTCTCTGTCTCTCATTCTGTCCTTCGTTCTGTGCTTTTCCTGTGTGTGTGTGCGTGTAAATAAGGGCAAGTACAGTATGAACCTCATCTAGGACATTGAGTCCATTTGTCCACATCTCTACACTGATGCATTCATCCTGATGGGAAAGAGTACAGTCTTGTGCATTGTTGCATTTATGTTCTTCCTGCAAGCACCTCTCTGGCTTGCACTCAATGCTGCCACTCTGTCTCTTTTCCTCTCCCTCTCTCTCACTCACACACACAAACACACGCTTACTCACGCTACCTCACACAGAGTAGCTTTCTTGAGCGCTCCCATCCACCTAATGGCGCTCATGTGAAAGGTCAGCTGACTATTAAGGCAGCCTCCTGCGCTGACCCCCTGACCGCTGGGTCCTGTTGAGCACAGTGTAGGCCTTTGTCCAGCCTCCAGCCTCCAGCCTCCAACCTCCAGCTGCTCTCCCCTCACACCAGCATACACCGCTTCTTCACACACTACCTATCTCCCGCCTGGCACCACTCTGTGTGTACAGCACCGCCGACAATGTTGCGGAAAGTTCTAGAACACTGTTCAAAACAAGTGTAACACTAATGCTTCCAACTGCTCTCCGCCGTCACAACCCACACTGTTTCTCAGCCCCTCACTGGCCTATACACGCCATCTCCCGCCTGTTACCGACCATGTTTTGAAAAGTTCTAAAAGATTGTTTAAAACAAAAGAAAAACCGGTAACACTTTCTATAAAATAAGCTTTATTCCAACTTCGTGAGGCCATGCATTCTATGTTATAAAGCTTCACCTATTTACAAGGACAGTCATAAATAGTCATAAGTAATAATTTCGACCATTATAAAGCTCTATGAAGGCATTAAAACCCTTTATAAATATGGTTATAGAGTGTAATGAACATAAGCCTCATAAAAAAGTGTGACTGAAAAACCCATGACAAAGTACTTCCTACTCATACTGCTTTATGGTCCACACTGGTCTATACATGCTGTTTGGTGCCGTGTGTACAGCGCTGCCAGCAATGCTCCAGAAGGTTCTGGAAGATTGTTCAAATCCAAGAAAAAAAACCATGACAAAATACTTTTCTGTGGTGTTTGTGAAAACGGTGAGTGGACGCTTTCAGCATGACAAAGCCGAGTTTATCAGTGAGTGACAACTTGCGCGTGACAGCGGCGTTTATCTTGAGGTTTGTGATGGTGGCGTGTTGCAGGTGGATGTACGCTGAACCAATTGATTTAGAAAGTGAAGGCTCCCATACTTCAGACACTTGCAGGCCCATTTGTGCAGGAAATGTTTTTTGTATGGTGTATGATGAGATTATATGAGTCTGGCTGCAGCACTGTTTACAGGCAGGCGGTAGCTAGGTAGCACAGACACACACACACACACACACACACACACACGACACACACTTGTTTGTTTACTCAGGAGAATCCACCTCAGCTGGGCATCAGCAGATCTGAGTCTGCCGTTGTGTCAACTCCTCTCCTCCCAAATCCGGCGAATTTCACCCTCCCAAATCCGATTACGCCAAAACCGCCTCCCCTGGGGCCCAGCCAAGACTGCAGCTCAGTCTCCCCCAGCTCACACCGCATACTCAGAACACAGGTTCTACTGTTCTGGCCACTCCAGAAGAATGGAAAACTAAGAACCCAGCTCCCCTTAGCTGCATGGCATATTTAGAACATAGGTTCCACTGTTCCCATGACACCAGCAGATTGGAATACCAAGAACCAGGTGCCTCTGTTTCTGTTACTCTGGCTACATGGAATACTTAGGGTGAACGCTCCTATTTGTCTGTTTTTACCCCGGCTACATGAAATATTTAGAACCCTGGTCTTTGTGTGTCTGTGGTATTCCTGCCTGGAGACAAAGTCTGAGAGTGGAAGAAGAGGATTAAAGTGGAGAGGAGATGGGAAATCCCCCCCTCACACACACACACATACACACACACAGCCAACTCCCAGTAGCAACTTTCCCATAATTCACAGAGACTGCAGCAAAGATGTAGCGATTGCTGAAGAAGTATGGCACACACAGAGCCACCACAGTTGGAGAGCAAAAATGGCATAAATGGGGAAGGAATGAAAAAAAAAAAAGATCTAGCATGTCGCCGATTTATCTGAAATGGCCGCCCACGCACTGAAAGATGAATTGGCACAGGAAGTCATTAATCTCCGAGCATCTCTCATTTTTCTTTTTCCCCGACGTGCCTGTGCACACCCGAGCAAGCCGCAGCTAAATAGAGAGGGTATCAAACGCGTGCGCGTGGTGTTTTTTTTTTGTTTGAAGTAGCGTCGTCGCGCTAAGGTGCGAATAATTGATGATGTTTAGCGGTGCAACGTTGGTGCGTCTCTGGTGCGTCTGTGTGTGGAGTGTGAGAATGGGTCTCGGTGGCACCGCGAGTGAGATCTAAATGCTCATTTCCTCACCTCCCACTAGGCCGTTAGTTTTGTTGTCATAAATAAACACATAAACACATAAATAAATGATAATAACATTCTTGTTAGAGAAATGTGTCAGGAGTTGTGTTTCAAACCCATAGTTTTCAGGCTTACTGAGCTGCTAAGCAATCTGAGAGCCTGTGAAATATGTGAGAATTTTTTAAGTTAATTTGCGAAAAAGATGATGACACTTCTCACTATCACTTCATTTGAATATTTACATGTGCTCCGTGCATCCATCCTCCTTTTCCTTTTTTCCCTCCAGAATATCCAAGAACATCCCAACCACCAAAGACGTGGAGCCATTGCTGGAGATTGATGGTGACATCCGTAGCTTCGAGGTCTTCCTGTCGTCACGTACGCCAGTGCTGACGGTGCGGGACGTGGAGATGTTCCTGCCCTGCACCGTCAACCTGGATCCCAAACTCAGGGAGATCATCGCAGGTCAGCCCAGGCCAGCCCAGGCCAACGCACAAGCTACCACTACCAGCATGCTGTCTTACAATTTACCACCCCTGTTCAAATATTTCAACAGGACCACGTACTGTAGGAGCTTACCGTAGTGCAACCACAACATACAGCTTACCAACTTTACTCCATCTAAATCAGTATCCCTACAGGCCTGTTATGTTCCTGTGGCCATAAACAATTAAGGCCGCACAGAGACTGGATGTGGTAAAACACTTAGCTGCTTTACAGTTAAAAGACCACCAACATATTCCTAACCTTACCTTTACCTCTATGCTCTAAAGTGACCAAAAATGAAGATGACTAGATATCCCATGTCATGTCAGTCATTCACTTATTCGTTTATTTTAATGGGGTGCAGTATGATATCCTTTATTTATTGTAATTATTATTTTTTTGCAAGGTAGGCATTTTACTTTAATGACAACTGTTTGGTATGAAGAGTGTAGTTTTAGAGTTTGTGTTTTAGAGATGCTTAGCTAAGTGTTTGATTGTAAAACAAGAGTGACATGAGAGGCAGCATGATGTGTGCTCCCCTGGCCACAATACATGATCCCAAAGCCACTTTTATCTCCACAGCCTCAAAGCCTGTACACTAATTAAAGGCAAACAAGTCAGTTTCAGACTGAGGCTTCTTGGCAAAATGGCCTCCCCTGTCATGACGTGGGACTTTCTCTGCCCCTGGGACCTATTTGTTTATGTTCCACAGAAGTGGCATCTTTTGGCCTTTTTGAGCTTGTGTTTAGCTCCATGACAAATGGGCCA
>CM059278.1:26967031-26997031 GCA_030347295.1 Setipinna tenuifilis
CACACACACCTCCCAAATATGAATCCTCCCAGCTGTCGCCGTTTTTATTGGCAAATGAATAGGGTGATTAAATCACCCGGTCTCTCAAATGAGAATGCTGGGTGTGTGAGTCATTAAGCTGCTATTGCAGAGGCCCTGAACCCCCCTCAACACACACACACAGACACACACAGACACACGCACACACACACAGACACACACACACACACACACTCACCAAATGCCCCCACCCCCCAGCTCATGATGGAAAATCAGTCAGTGGCCATTATATCCCAGAGATCTGGAATATGGGTCGTAACACCTCCCCATTCCCACCAGTACATCTGTCTGGCGTCTGGCTGTTGGTCTTCCTCAGGGTGCCAGCTCCCTTTGTCCCTGCGTCTGTCTGTGCAGGACACTCAAGAGGTTTAGTGGCCAGTCACAGCCTTGTCAGTCACCAGCATTGACATCAGGGTTTAAATCTTTACAAAAAAATGTAATACTTGGACTCAGTTTCAAAACATTGTTCTGTGGTTATACAGCATCCATCTATACATCTGTAGATGCTGGATGTCCTCTCATTTTGCGAGCCTAAACAGAACTGCAGCACTCTTCTTCTGTTTTTTTTTTTGAGGGGGCAGAGAGAAGCTTCCAATAACATTATCTTTGCTTTCCAGGGCCCTACTGTGTTTGTTTTTCTTTTTTTTTTCTTCCCACCCAAAAAGCAAGACCTCCTCCTCCTGGTTGCTGATAGAAAGCATCCTGTTCGGGTCCAGAGGGTCACACAGGCTGTGCTCTTCCCTTCTCCTTATCAGGCCCAGCAGCCTCTGGGGAGCCCTGCTCCTGGTCAGGCAGGCCAGCCGCACAGGAGAGAGAGAGGGAGAGAGAGACCGAGAGAGAGAGAGCAGAGAAAAAGAGAGAGAGAGAAAGAGAGAGAGAGAGAGAGAGAGAGAGCTGGTGGCATTTACCTCTTGATTATCAGCAGCCCTGCATAGAAGAGAGGAGAGATGGCGGGGAGAAGGAGAGATAGAGTTGGGGGGGGGGGGGGGGGGGGGTGGAAGGGTGGCAGAGGACTATAGACTGGCCGACCACATGCTCTCTTCCCATCTCTTTCTATAACCTTCATGTGGTCTACCCATCCCCCCCCCCCCCCCCCCCCCCACACACACACACACGCACACAGGCACATACTCAGGCACATACACACACACAGAGGCAGGCACAGGCACACACACACACATACACACACGTACACAGCAGACCAGGTGCTGTGGTCAGACGAGTGCCTGCCGCAGTGTGAGGCTCCCCAGCGCAGCAGGAGCCCCGCAAGCTGACTGCCAGCAGATACAGCAGCAGCAGCAGCAGCAAGCAAGCAGGCAACACCACCTGTATGGAGTGGCTATTTTTAAAAACGTGTCTCAGGGTGTGTGTGTGTGTGTGTGTGTGTGTGTGTGTGTGTGTGTTTAGATGTGTGTGTGTTTAAGTGTGTGTGTGGCCTACACTTGTCTAAAAGCACCGACTGACATGCCCAAAAACGTTCGTTTAAAAAACACAAATTGCACTTAAACAGTCACTTCTCCCCATGTGCACTAGGCCTTGTGTACTACTTCTGTGTGTGTGTGTGTGTGTGTCAGCGATCAGAATCTCTCTGTATTTTTAGCCACGCTAGCACCAGGCCTGGGTCCTTTTTGGATCCTTGGCCTCCCCCCCACCATTTCCTCCCAGGTGCCTGCTCTGATAAACGGCCACCATTTTTGTGAGTTTTATTTTGGGTGTTTTGGGCTTTTTTTTTAGCACTTGAGCCGTTTTTTGTTTTTTTTCTTTTTTTTCCTTCCTCGCTTCGCTTGATAAAACTGCATTTTCTCCATTTAAGCA
The DNA here is from genome assembly GCA_030347295.1 of Setipinna tenuifilis. Lineage (NCBI taxonomy): Eukaryota > Metazoa > Chordata > Actinopteri > Clupeiformes > Engraulidae > Setipinna > Setipinna tenuifilis. Next base: position 26,968,886 of record CM059278.1, read on the forward strand.
TTTGAACTAGTTAGCGTTTCCTCTGCTTCTCCGTTTCCTCTGCTTCTACTTGCGTTCTGTGAATGTGCTCTGTTGGTGTGAATGGAGGAGAAGGGAGGAAGGAGGGGGGTGGGAAAGGCTCTCCTAATGGCTGTTTTATCTGTGACCAGGCCCTCGCGGGCTCTGCTGCCGCCGTGGCCGCCGCTGCCCCCTGGGTCCCTCTGAGCTCCATGAGCACGGACGCCATGTGTGAGCGCGTGAAGCTGATCGAGGGCCTGGACGCCAGCATGCTGGAGCAGTACACCACCACCATCAAGAAGGTCAGGAGCTGGATCTCGACACGCACGCACCGCACACACTGGAATTCAAAGTCAGCTTTATTGTCAAAAGCCGGTACAGGTTGTACACACAGAATTTGAAATTGCAGCGCTCCCAAGGCCCGCAGTGAACATTAAACATCTTATAAACAAGACAATAAAACATAATGGAAAAACATAACAATATAAACATAGCAAAAAGTAAAAAGGCCAATTTAACACAATTCACCAGCATTGTGTGAACAACTGCATTACTTGCGTTATATACACATCACAAACATCGCATGAGAAACTGTATCAATCATGTCATATAAACATCACAAACAAACATTGCATGAACTGCATTAGTTGTATTATGTATACATCACAAACGTTGCATAAAATTGCTTTAATTGCATTATGTAAACATAACAAACACTACATATGGAACTGCATCAGTTACATTATATAAATGTCACAAAAATTGCATCAAGAACTGCATCAGTGACCTATAAACAACAAAAAAGATCTACCAAAATATCTGTTATTAAGCAGTCAAATTATGAATTGAAGAAGTTTTAGTCAAAGTTTTAGTTTTAGTCCTCCATGTGTGTATGTGTGACAGTTGGAAATCATATGAGGTTATGATGTGTTAACTCTGTTTCACAGATAACATGCACAAAAGCTTAGCAGAAGGCAGGTTCTTGTGTGACGTGCGGCAAAGCCTTGAGAGCGTGTGAGACTGTAGACCTCAGTGCAAAAACAACTCGTCTTTATTCTGTTTGTCTCTTCCCCCCCACCGTAGGCCAATGTGAATGGGAGAGTCCTGTCTCAATGCAACCTGGACGAGCTGAAGAAAGAGATGAACATGAACTTTGGTGACTGGCAGCTCTTCAGAGCAATGGTGAACACACACACACACACACACACACACACACACACACACACACACACACACACACACACACAGGCCAGGCCCCACAGTCCTACCACCACCAGCCACTGCTGTACTCCCAGTACCGTTTGAAAGCGAATTTTATGTCTACTGTCATGCGGCTGTTTCCCCTCACAAATCAATACATCGGCACCTTGTGGCTTTGTTTGCCTGTTGGTGGGGAGATTTCGCTTGGAGCAAGAAAACTTCTAATTCGCCCTAAATCTCCCTCGCCGAGATCTCCCACAGTTTTCTCCATATAATATCCCCCCGGTAGGTAGGCCGTGTCCCCGGCTCGGGGTCCCTTTTTTTTTTCGAAATCAGCAACACATGTAGCCGTGTTGATCAGGTTTCCATTGGTGCGCACCGCACACACACACACACACACACACACACACACACACACACACAAAAACCCCATGTTGTGTTGCCAGCAAAGCAGGCGGCCATCTGGCCCAAGATGGTGGACGTCTGGATGAAGGAGGGTTATTGTCAGTTGCGGACGCTCCAGTCCAGCCAAACATCTGAAAAACTCCACATTTTGATTTTTTTTTCTTTTTTTTAATGAGAAGTAACTTTTTTTTTTTCCTCCTGACAAAAACATGTCCATCTGGTTTGAGGATGAGGGGCTAATCGAGCAGGACTGGCATGTGTGTGGCCACCGTGGCTCTGTGGCAGCCATGTCCAGCCGGAGGAAAAACAGTCTTTACATGCAGATGCTTTTCAAAAAGCATTTAACTTGCTTTTGCATCCTTCTGTACAGATGTGTTGTTTTACTCTCAGTTTTTCTAGTGGTTTCAGATGCATGTGTTTTGATACAGTCATTACAAACACAGCATTACATAGACACATAGCTATGCTGTGTAAGACTCAAGCGAACACCATGTCTGTCAGACACTAGAGCCAGATTAAGTGATGGAAGTCTGTAATGCAGTGTGCTATTTTTGCATCCTTCTTAAGGTTATGGAGCAGCGTCATGCCGAGACACAGCCGATGCATGAGGAGTCCCGTGCGGGCAGCGAGCAGGGCAGCAGCATTGTGGGGGGTCCTGCGGAGGGCCCCAGCAGGCGGGCGGGAGGGCCACCCGCCGACGCCACGCTTGGCTCCGAGGGGGCCATGCGCTACAGCCTCAACCTGAGCTTTGAGGAGCTCAGCAGCGTGGGCTTGGAGGAGCCGCCGCCGCAGAGACACAGCAACTCACACTGGACGGTAGGACACACACACACACGTACACACAGGCACACACATATGTATACAGATATAGAGACACAGCAACTCACACTGGACGGTAGGACACACACACACACACACACACACGCACACACATACACACAGGCACACACACACACACAGGCACACGCATATGTATACAGATATAGAGACACAGCAACTCACACTGGACGCTAGGACACACACACAGACACACCTATATATACAGACATGGAGACATAACGGCTCACACTGGACGATAGGACACACACACGGACACGTATGTACATACACGCACACACATATATATACAGACATAGAGACATAGCAACTCACACTTGAAGGACACACACACACACACCTACACTTTACAACATTGTGGAAATTTTATTTGACAGCAATATTCTCTGACATACGGTATCCATAGATTTATAAATAGAGATTGTTTTTGCATGCCAGTATGTAAACATGTATGGACTCACATTTGCAGTCACAATAACACACGTGAACATGCACGTACAGACAGGCACACACACACACATACACACACAGCAGAGCATACACAGCAGAGCTGCAGAGACTCACACTGGACACACAGACATACACACACACACACACCTACACTTCACAACATTGTGCAAATTTAATTAGACAGCAATATACCCTCACATACGGTATCCATAGATGTATAAATAGAGATTTTTTTTTTTGCATGCCAGTACGTAAACATGTGTGGACTCACATTTGCAGTCACAATAACAAACACACACGGACATCGGAACAGTTGCTCAGTCATTCTCTCACTTCTCCATGGCCACGGCCGTGCACATTTACACACACATGCACAGTCAGACACTTTGTGTGTGCTCTCACACATGTGACCGACGGCTGCAGAGAACCAGCGCTTCCTGTGAGGCCGCGAGTATATACTGCGCTCTGGCCGAGCTTCTGTATTTCAGAGGCCTCAGCAGGAGCAGAAAATAGCCTGTGGCTTTTGGGTGAGAAACTGACCTCCCCGCGTGGAGGAAGTGAGTAGCCGGCCTGACAGGCCGTGTGGAAGGGAGAGGCCCGCATGTGTCAGAGGAATTGCTCTACCAACACCCTACACACTCCACCCTCCACTCCCCCTGTTTTTGCAGTGCCAGCCGTTATTCATAAACACACAGCTGTACACGCACACACACATGCATTGCACAACACATTCATACATGCATATTCATTCATTCATACGTACTTTCATGCAGGCATACATACACGCATACATACATGTATGCATACTTGTGGACATTTCAGTCCATAATCTAATCAGCACAAGTTTACTATGCATTGGTTGTTGTCCATACTAATTTGCCAGGTAGCCTTTTGTTTTAATTTTATTTGTGTGGACATGGTTTCCTTTTTTTTTCCACGGCTTCAGGCTCCGAATCACAGAACCTCCAGCATGACGAGCCTGAACTCCCAGGAGTCCTCCAACGACATCTGCAAGCTGACTGACAAGCAGCAGGCCGAGTACCGCAACGCCTACCAGGAGTACATCGCCCAGATGGCCCAGCTGGAGGGCCTGGGCTCCGGAGCGGAGCGGCCCAGCCCGTACCTCCAGGCCGCCGGGGCCGAGGAGAAGGGCAAGGAGGGCGAGCCGGAGGGCCGCAAGCCCTTCCCCAAGGGTCGGTCTAAAGTCACAGACACGTGCGACGGCGACGCCCAGCTGGACCCCATCACAGAGGAGGACGAGAAGCCCGACCCCTCGGGTGCCGCTGCCGCCGCCAGAGCCCTGCTGGGCCGTAAGACCAAGGGCCCGGGGCCCCGCTACCACAAGGTGCCCAGCGACGAGGAGGAGTCCGGGGCGGAGGAGTCGGACAGCACCCCGCTGCTCAGCGAGGAGAAGAAGAGGCTGGAGGCCGAGGAGGCTGAGGCCCGACCAACAGAGACCGTGCGCCTGCTGGCCAAGGGCAAGGACTACCTGTCCGACGCGCTGCTGGACAAGAAGGAGTCGTCGGACTCGGGCCTGCGCTCCAGCGGAAGCTCCCTGGACCACTCGCTGCAGGACGCCGACTCCGAGCCGGAGAAAGCCGAGCTGGGAGCGGAACATGACCCTGATTTCAAGGGGGCTGACCTGCTGGAGATGCTGGAGCCCGAGGCCCTGCTGAGGAAGCGCGGCCTGCCCAGGAACCTGAGCGGCCTGCAGGAGCCAGCCGTCATGCGCATGTCCATCTGCTCGGAGGCGCCGTCCGAGGGCAGCGCGGTGGCCAGCAGCCCCGAGGAGAACTGGCCCGCCACCGCCGTCACCAACCTCAACCGCTCGGCCAGCAGCGGCACCCTCAACAACAACAACAGCGCCAACTCCCAGCATGCCTTGCACGAGACCAGCACCACCCTGGGGAGCCCCATCGACAGCCCCCCCATCATCATCACCCCTGGCTCCACCAACACCACCACCTCCATCACCACCACGGCCGTGCTGCACAACGAGAACCTGAGGGCCCTACAGAGGAAGAGGAGCACCGCCACGGACGGCCACACGGACGAGGAGCGAGAGAGCGTCCTGTGACGCAGTTGAGAGGGAGGGGGTCCTGTGAAGCCCTCAAGGGGGATGTCGTTCTGTGAAGCAATGGAGGGGAGAGCATTTCGTGAAGCAGTCAAGGGGGAGGGTGTTCTGTGAAGCAGTCGAGAGAGAGAGCATTCTGTGAGGTAGTCGAGAGAGAGAGAGGGTTCTGTGAAGCACTGGAGGGGGAGAGCGTCCTGTAAGGTGTGCTGACTACAACTTTCTTAAGCATTGATGCCACATCTGTGTGTAAGGAGGAGGTGGACTTAACACTACCCTGACTTAAGGAGAGTTTGCATTTCATGCCTCAGTACAGTCACTGTCTCTTGGTTTCAAATCTTTCACATCAAATCTAGCAAATTTGTTCAAAACAACAACTCAATCTTTGTAGAGGAGACCAGATTTTCTGACTGCCTAGATGTGATGTCCTCTTCATATTTACAAGAGGGTATTTATTTCTTCCAAGTGTGATCAGTAAAGACATTGCAGTGACCTTATAAGAGATGACATTAGCCACTCGTATACTTTCACCATGACGGTCATTAGTCAAACTGTGAAATGAGAGGGGGAAAAAAAAACATTTTTGATTTCAAAGTGAAGTAAAAGCCTCTTGTTACTTAAGGTTTTGTGTGTGAGTTCTATTGAGGTAGTGAACTCTAATGGTACGATGTGTCGTGTTGGATGTTTGTATGTGACGTGTTGTGGTGAGGTGCAATATCATTTTCCCAGATGTGTAGGATTGCAAAAAGTTATAGATTTTCTCACTGTGGAAATACCCATTATAACCCTGCAACTCTCCAAACTGTTATTTGAAAGTTACTGGTGTTCATTAACACCAACGCTTGCTGTTCAAATGTATTTGATGTGATATGCTGGCCCGAAAATCCTTTTTTCAAATGCTGTGACTCCTCTGTGTTGGTCTTAATTCAAAACTGAAAATGTTGTGCGGTAAATTGTGAAAAGTAGATGTTTCAAGTGGATAATGTGCTGTAGAAATGTGAAGTATTTTGCATGCACTGTTGATGTGTGTTGATGGATGTTCTCCCACTTTGCCTAAGAAGTAAACATGTTTGGCTACTAAAGTGTTGCGTTTTCATTATATTAGGCTTTTATTTGAAGTGGGTTCATTCAATAAAAAAGTGTTTACATTCAGACAACATGGAGGTTGTGGAGAAGATTCTGAGTGATCACCAGGGCACTGTGCCGATTATGGAGTTGGGCCCTAAATCACTACCAGTAGGTGGCAGGCTTCTCCAAAATATTGACTCGTGTGAAAGGAGCGGAAGACAGCGCTCTGTGCAGCTCCTAACACTTGAGATATGAAATGATCATGCCACAGGAAGTAACAAGATGATTGGCATGATCTTCTGTTTGTCACGCACCACACATAATCAAGCTGTAACAATGCAAACAGTAGTCATACAATGCATATGCGAGCATGGACTTACAAAAGTCGTTTATTTTACTGATAAAGCATAAACATAGCGTTTTGACATGAACATGAAAACAACCGTGATAGACATTTCAAACACCATTTAGGATGGACACAGAGGTCTATTATTAAATGCTCATTCATTTGACAAACTGCTCGGTTGATTTATAGATTTGGAACAGCGGTGTTTACGCGTGGCGACTGCAAGGTGGTCTTGTTTAAGTGTTGGCTTGTTGACGCTGAATGCCATTTGTATGAAATTGGTTTGATTCGTCAGGGAAAGTGAATTAACTGCTTCACAATACAATTTTGTCCTTCACGCACAGATTGATGGCCGTAAGTCAGGGGAAAAGTTAACGTGGCCAATTTCAGCTGTCAAGGAGTCAATACCACTTTCACCAGTCAACAGGTCTGTGTTGCTGTTTACCTAATACTGTAGCCAGCCACCCTGAGGGAAGAAACTGTAAAATAGACTGTTGAGGTAATCTGTCAAATTATCTGGCCAACGTGATCACGGGTGAGGGGGTCGTGAAGCAGTCTCATTCTCCCCAGTGAAGGATGGAGAGAACACTGCGAATTTAAGCGTGTGCCGTGGGTCGTACTGCTGGTACAGACCAAGCTTTAAGTCTTCTCAATCAAAATGTTACAGAGTATAATCGTTGGGGGTAATGTGGTTATCTACAACAGTGGATACTGCGTCAAAGTCCAGACCACGTCTAGCTTGCAATAAGGTCAGGTCATCGATGGATACAGGGGACTCTGCATACCACAGACCACATGACATTTCACGCTATTGTAGTAAGAAGTAGGCTTCAGACTACACTTCGTCTGTTCCCCTATGTACAGTCTACAGTAGAGGCAGGTGGTCAAATAAAGCATTTGATTTATTTTGTATAAAAAGGTACAATTTACAATATTACTTTTATAAAAAGTTTCAGCATAATTAAGTACAGCTTTACACTTTTGCAGAAATTTGGAATTTCCACAACTATACAAGATAAAAACTCCGTGAGAGTTTACAACGTTTCACTCGTTCATTCATGTACGCCATCCAGTCCTCCAATGTGCCAAAATTACAATGATCTGACAAAAAACATAGCCTACTAAACTTTTTACAGCGACGAACCGTGTTGTCCCCTATTCACGCTCCACCTTCGCATAAAAAGTGAAGTCTTCACAAAAAGGAAAATGGAATCCTTATGACATTCTTCTTCTTTCATTTTCCTCCCAGTGTCGGGAATATAGTGCTTCTTCCATTTGAAGAAAGGACCTAACGAGTCTAACGATAAATAATAAGTGTCCGAAATGATAAACACGATCACATAAGATTGTCCTTTTATGCAAAAAGTCTTTTGAATCAATTAAAGATTAAATCCAGACCATGAACAAAAAATGGAGGGGAAAAAAGTCCGGTCCCAGGTCCTGTGTTTTTTTTCCCGTCCTAACCAAACACCTGCAAAAGATTGAGAAAGAGAGGCGCGTTGAGAAAATGCAAACAGGGCAGAGATCCGGACAGCCTGGCGCCAGAGAGGAAGCCACAGTTTGAACATTTAACCAAACACTCCAATACTGAGAAAACCCTGGAGTCCAGATGGACACAGTCTCACAAGTTGTACTACAGTCTAGGCTACGGTCGGAGGCAAGGCCAAGATGCGGCTCTTAGTATACCTGCCCTGGCGCTTGGATATATATTGAACCATCAGTATCCCAAACACCCATAGATAATCATGGATGCGAAAATAAGGGTCCAGCAATTATAATTTCACAGATGAACATTATTCTTTTAATACTACGTGGTTCAATGTGGTGGGCTCTTGGCACAATTTGTCATACTTTACAGGCCAATCATACAGTTAGAATTTGCGTAATCAAAATATTTTGTAAGGCCTATGTAAATGGAGCTGCCTACAACGCATTATCCAAAACAGTAAATGCACCTGGAATTTGTTATCCGCCACAATACATTACAACTTAAAGACATCTACACTCTCCTCCCTGTAGTCCATGGCGTGCAGGAAAAGCATACGAGTCACATTCAATTAGTTAAATAAACAAGATAGGCTCTCGCAAGGCAGAAGAGAAATTTATTTTAATTTACCATTTTAACGGTAGAGTGTCTTCTGGTCTTCTGTGATCAAGTCTGAGGGAAACTCCGGAGACTGTAGGATGAAAACATATTAATTATTAGTAAGGCTATTATCAAAACGTCAAGAACAGTCAGTAAAATCTAGCACGCGTTCAATATCATGGTGAACAGCGGTCATTTAATTAACAGTAGCTTGCACAAATTCTCGAGCATTTCTAACATATGCCGTCATTGCGCAGACAGGCTGGTTTTGTTTTGAGCGAATAATAATTAAAGAAGAGTCTGATATTATTCAATTTCCGCGCGTTGGTCATCAACCGCTTAATATAGGTCCCAAATAGATTTCATACCTGTAATGATAAGATGCTTATGTCTGTGTTGAGAGTTGTCAAGGGTGTTCTGGATGTTGCCTGCCCTGGTCGCGGGTGATGCAGGCTGGTTAGAGCAGAATTGGAGTCGAGAGCAATCTGCAGATCCAGAATGTAATCGATGACATGCTGCAGGATTTCCATCTTGCTAACGTTCTTGTTCTGAGGGATGCTGGGCACCAGCTCCTTCAGTTTTAAATAACAGTCGTTCATGTTGTACAGCAGACTCAGAGGATCATCCACGGGGGTCTTGCTTCGGGAGATTCCAAGACTGTGCTCTGTCAAATTGGCGCTGTTTTTTCTGAAAGATCTTACTGGGCTTATTGCTTTCATATTGACACTCGCACGACTCAGTCGTTGATTGCGTCGAGAATAGTCGTTCTATAGCCGTCCTACTTCTCCAGCCGATGGTTGTCGAAGCAAACGCACTGGATTAACAAGCTGTCATTGCTGTTTATATAGCCACCGATGTCGGTTTGTTACGCAGCGGTTCTGTGTCTGTTGATTGGTGCTAGTGCCCACGTCCATCAACGCTCCTCATGCCACAGCATAGGTCCGTCGTCAGAAGGCTCAAGTCCCTCCCCAACCTTCCGCGTTCTTAACCAGTGAAAACGCGTGTGTGAGGTGGTGCTGAAAGCGTCCAGCTTCCGTGGGCAATTTCACAAATTGAGCATTATACCTGTTTCTGATGAAAAGAATTAATGATTCGCAAAAGAAGATTATCACAGGACCATACGCGCCTGTGTCCGAAAATGAGGCACAGCCCCAGCCGACTAATTAAACAAACCCATTGCCAGACATGTATATTTATTTTTTGCTTTTTTTTAATGTGCCCCTCTCTGTAATGTTTAAGAGATATCTAGCCTATATGTACATGAGGCAGGCAAAAAATATTAACCTGACGGAAACTGTTGCTTATTGTGTTGAGAACAGTAATTTGTTTTAAAGGGCATTTCTCTTCTTTGGTAACAGCATACGCTGTATTGCTCTAGACAGGCTATCTAACCTTCAAATGCATGCACGATGCTCAGGTGTAACGTATTGGATGCACTGCTGCAAAAGCACTAAGTGTCAAACATCTTTCAGCTGCATCACAGGGGGTCTGCGGGCTGGGGCTTTTTAGTTGTTTAATCATGAGCCTGGGCATAGGTGACTGGGATACAAGGTGATTTTGCACACTGAACTAGCGCACTTGGGGCCAGTGAGCTGGAGGTCGTGCAGTTTGACATTTGGAAAAATTTACTAACTTTCAGCAGACCAGCTCGTACCTCCGGATTCGGTAAAACAAAGTGGAACCAGCACAATCATTAACAAAACAGATATGTTAGCGTCATAAATTTTAATCGATGGGGAAAAAGTTTTCAGCAACTGTTTGACATTCCTTTAGGCTACTGGTGCACTCCAAGTGAATCCGAGAACCGCGCCTTCCTGCAAACTACTGATACTGATTTTGAGAAATATTTGAAATCTAAAGCTTATGCACATCCAGAGTAACCCAAGCTACTCTGTAAATGCATTTTAAGATGGTCCAGACTATATCACTTGCCTACACAAGTATAATTTATTTTTCTTAAGTGTTTAATGCAAAACAAAAAAAAAAATTGCAGCATAGGATTGGCATAAACTATTCTTCAGACTCGTAGTTGTCTATTTCCAGACCATTGCCATTGAGTGAAGTGGAGTCGGTGACTTATTATATGTTAGGCTATTATTAGAGCCTTAAGAAACATTGTTGGCCATTAAATGTTATTGTCCGTTCTTTAGGCACTTTTCGCCAATTTGTTTTAGTACCCTAAATAGCATTATCTAAAAAACAGATCATATCATTTGTCAGACAAAGACAGGCTGCTTCTGTTTTATGGCTGTAATACATTTCTGATGCCACAGGATTTTTGCAGTCCTTGTCCACATCTGGTTGGACTAGCTTTTCTCATTTTGTTTTTTCCAATCTTTTTGTTCTCACAGCTGTGTACATTTCGCATGACACCCTGAACTGATCCTTGACAGGTGATGAATTGGCACCGAGCAAGCTGCAGCACTGAGCACGGCCGCGAGCTCATACTCTCGCAGACTCTCTGGCGCCAACCCCGTGACGTCACCCATTCACAGCAGCCCTCCAGTCAGTCCTCACGGCGCCGAGCAGGCGGCTGCTATGGTGACGGGGGCCGTCAGTGAGCACAAGTTCTCAGCTGATCAATGGGACCGAGCCTAGCGAGATCAGAGTCGGGTTCGTCACCTCGGACCTCTTTTGCTCCGGGGCCCGCACACCTGCATCGATTTGCATTTCTTAAGTTACATTTTACTTGGAATTGTGACACCCAGTACAGGCCTTGTGTAGGCTATAAACAATGACGTGTTTTTTAAGATAATAGTCAAAGTGCCAGGGGAGGACAGTTTTTCAAGCTGTACACTTTTTTTCCACAGCTGCAAAGTTGTGCCTATACTCCGCGTTCGTTTTGTTGTCCTTTTATTCAGCAACTTACCAGGCTCCAAATCATAGCACGACATGAACTTTCATGCTAAACAATTTCCTACTCAACAAAATTTAAAAAGTAAACTGTAGCAGGGCATCAAGGAAATGCATTCAAGATTCGTTGCATCCAGAGTAAGTTAAGTTTGCAAAACCGGTAAAGTTTCTTCTTTATAGTTGACAAAGTCTAAAGTGACATTAAACTGCATGCATCTAACGAATCTTTACTATGTAAGCTGCAGGAGAAAGGTAAACAATTCAAGGTTGCCAGAGTTGATGTAGGCTACGCTCCACAGGCCGGCGTCAGAATGTCTGCACCGCCTGGCTGTTGATACAGCCTTGCTCACTGCAGTAACCTACTCGGCGCACAATCCGCGCACAGTATCGCAAAACCAAGTTTTGGGTTAACCCTTGCAAATCCTTCAGCCTATTTGCTTCAGATTAGTCGCACTACGCAGCCCTACTGCATGACCACAATGCATCTCTTGTCCGCGAACACAAGGGATAGTCTCTGTTTCGAGGCTTTAAGGAAACACCTATGAACCAAAGTTATACAGAAAACACACAGCACTTCTATGCATGCTCATTTCGTCTAAGTGCCGGATGTTGGTTGAGGCAAGCACCATCTGCCAGAATAGACCATGTCCTCAGTCAACTTGAGCAACACTAGTTGGAGAAATATCCAATATCCAGTAGGCTACTCTGACTGCGATATAAAAACAAATGTGCGACCCACCATACGGAAAAGATTTAGCCTACCATTGCCTCGAATACAGACTAGGCTACAGAGCTATTCCCGAGCCTAGTCTCGATTTCCGAAATTTAACAGAGCAGGACGTTTGGCTACTTTTTAAAAATAGTCTAGTTTAAGCACGTCTTAAATAAATAAATAAAAAAACATCTCCCCCGTTTCACCGCAAAGCTTATCCCGTCCACAAGGCATAGGCTCGGAGCGAATGGAGGCGCAGGCTGCCTCTTTCTTCTTTGCTAAAGGCTTTGTACCCTGTCGCAGTTTAGGAGGTTCCCACGCGCCTGTCGCGTGCTGCAGTACACACATAAAACAGTGGCCCGCTACTCTTGTAGCACCGACCCCAGGGGCGTGGCTTTTACGTTAATCTATTGTTCAACCTTCCAAAAAGAACTGCTGAAACTTGAGAGCCCCTAAATTTCAACAAATGTCTCTACTCGGGAATGATGTGATGGCTTTAGCTTTCTACCCAGCGTGGAATTGAAGCCTAGCTGTTGGCATAGGGATGTGCAGAGAACTCAGCTGTAAAATCTAGTAGTGGAATAAACAACTAGACAGTAGTAACCGTGGGGACAAAGGTTTGTAGGTTGATTGGCATATGGTTTATTGGTCTAATTCATATCATGATCAGATTTGCTGTTGTTACTAACAGAGAGAGGAAAAGATTTTTTTTTTGCGTTGTCTTCACACACAATTAGCATGTGTTACAATGTGAAATGTTCTTTAGTTAGACCTTTGTGTGGAAACATTTACAGGAGAACTTTATATTATAGTGTTGTTTGTAAAATATTCAATATGTTTGAGTCTCTTGAATCTACAACATAACACCGTTGTGCACAAACTCTGCCACTTGCCATTGAGCTCTCAGAGAGATCTCTCATCTGACCACCCAGGAACAGGAGGACACCCATCCCCACACACAAGGGGCTCCCATATGGATGTAGGGGGAGACGCGGCCAACTTGGACAGGAGACAAAAGAAGCTGATGTGTGTGTGTGTGTGTGTGTTTGTGTGTGTGTGTGTGTGTGTGGGTGTGTGTGTGTGTGATGCAGTCACCAGGCCCTGGCTGAGAGGCACTGCTGCATTTCTAAACAGTACACTTGTTCAGTGGAGGTAGATGGGCAAACATCATGGAATTGCATGTTATTTTTATTCAAACACCATCATAAGGTGGACGCAAAGAGACAACTATGGTGTTGTCCATCTGGATGGTGTGTGTGTGTGTTTGTATGTGTGTGTGAGAGACTGTGTGTGTGTGTCTGACTGCCTGTGTGTGCACGCACATGCGTGTGGCTGGAAGAGGTAGAGAAAGAGAGAGGAAGATGTTATCTTGAAAGGATCACTTGTCAGTCTTAACTGAAGTGACACTAGGGAATTGAGAGTATGTGTGAGATCTGAAACTGTCACATACTGCACTGGCTTGCGACTCGATGGCTGTTTTTTTTTTTTTTTTCTTCTCGGTAACTGCCGTTTTAAACTTCCCTGAGTCTGGTCTCCAGCCACCTTGGCCAGTGCATTTGCAGGGGGACAGTAGTGATCTTCACTTCCCCACGGAGTTTTGCTCTCGCTCACTCAGTTCTTACTCAATCGCTATCTCTTTATATAGCTCACAGGGAAGAGAGAGTCAATGTAGGACTCCTCTCACTTCGACAAAAAAACGGCTTAGAAAACATGGCGTGTAATGCTGGAGTTGCAAATGCTTCTTATGTTTGTGCATTGTTTATTATTGTCACAGTAGTGGTCAGAGGACACATCATTATTTAAATTCCGGCATGATTGTATCGGAAGACATCATCATTGATTTTATTTTTTTATTGTTTATTTTTTTTTTACTCATAGAATAGAGACAAGTGTCTGTGAGATTGCCTTTGAAGTCTCAATCCTACACAGCCCCCAAAGGGCCATGGCTGGAATTATTTATTTTTAAATGTGGGAATTTATTTTTAGAGCTTTCATGTTTCCCCACACTAGTTTTGCATTCCCTCACTATAGTTTTCCATGTATTCATAATAAATATTGCAGTCCAACACTTCACATAATTTTTGCGTTCATTTGCAATTATAAACTAATTGCACCGGATAGCCAAAATATAGCAAGAAAGCAAAACTGTTGCAGTGGTCTGCAAATGGAGGTCGGAAAAAAACTCTGAACTTTTAAAAAAAAAAACATTATTCCCACCATGAACTTTTGGGGGGGTTGAAGAATTCTGATCTGATGTAGATAGATGAGCTACATTTAAAAAAACAGCACGTTAGTCTGTCTGAAACACCTTGTATCTTATTTCACACATTTTAAGACCTTAATGAGCCAGTGACATCATTCACTGAAGCTCTGCAAGAGGCCTCGGCCTTTAGTTGGGCACGCTGGAAGAACCTCAAAATGTTTCCTTCAAAAAAACAAAACAACAACACCCCATTCCCAATTGCTTTATCAGTTCCCACCGTTAGACCTCAATTGGTTACATTGTCTGTCGGTATTCCAAATGCTGTGGCTGTCACCATCGCTGTTTGTGGAGTAAGACCGAGCAAGTCAGTGCATTGAATGGAGCAGTGACGTGTAGGCGAGGTGGCATCCCTGTCAGTGAGGAGAGAGAGCCGTGCGTTGCTGGCGAGGGAGCGCTTTTTGAAGAGATCCCAAACAACAAAGGTCTCAGAGGCCTTAATCCTCTCTTTCACTCTTATCCTTCTCCACTCCTCTAAGTCTCTCTCACGGGATCAGACAAAGAGGCGCAAATACTTTCTCATGCCTTTCTCTGCCTCTGGGCTCTCGCCCTCGCCCTCGCCGGGCCCTCCCTGGACTCCACAGAACCTTTTTTTTTTACCCGGGCCCCCCCCCGGGAAGACCACTTCAGCCTCCTCTCACCTAACAGGGGCCCTTGGACCTTTCTGGAGGTGGGGGGTTCCTCACAGCGGCCTGTTTTTTTCTGGATGGAACAATGGCTAAGCCTGGCCCGAGTTATGTATTAAGTCTTTGAGGGTGAGGCAGCAGTGATCCGTGTCATTGGTTGAGTGTTTTTTTGTGCGTGTGTGTTTGTGCGCCTGTGTGCTTGTAGCTCGGATCAACATTCCACCACGACGCTGATTTTTCTCTCGAGTCCTGCTCCTGCTGTGTCCCACTCGTGGTGATTTATGCGAAAAAACATGGCTGACAAAAGAAAAACACAAGTGGGTCTTTTAGACATACAGTAGATGTCTATAGACATGGCTGACCTAGGCCACTGCTGCATGCAGGCTTTCATTTTGTTTTTGTGTGCGCGTGCGCATATGGGTGTTTGTGCCTGTGTTTGTGTGTGTGTGTGCATGTGTGTTCGAGTGTGTGTGTGTGTGTGTCTGTGTGTGTGTGTGTTTGCTCACGCCACAGCTCTAGGGTATCCTCTTTAACGGCCGTATCAGGAGCACTTATCAAGCAATTGTGTCACTCCACATTATCATGTTGATGTGCAGCGGGGAAAAAAAATAAGTGCCCTCCGTGAATGGGTGACCTCTGGGTTGTTTTTTTGGGGAGGGGGGAGTGGAGGGTGTGTGGGGAGTGGGGTTGGTTTGGGAGGGGGGGTGAGGGGGGGTGATGTGTGTTGGGTTGGGTTGGGGTGGATTGGGGACATTGGAGGAGCTCTCGTGCTCCAACACAACTCAGATTATTGCGACTGATTGGAGTAACAAGCTAATGGAATTAAGGTGCTAGGTTTCATGCGGCGCTGCCAAGCAGTGGCATTAAAAGGATGTGTGGTGAATAAATGGAGCCCTAAGAGAATGAGATTCTGATGGAGGACAGATTCCGCCTGTCACTGGCCCATTGTGCGCCAAGGTGCAGAGTTATCGGCCCTTTCAGGTGTGTTAGGGCACAGAGAGTGGGATGTGTGTGTTTTTGCGTGTGTGTGTGTGTGTGTGTGCGTGTGTGTGTGTGTGTGTGTGTGCACGCATGAGTGTGTGTGTGCACGCATGTGTGTGTGTGTGTGTGTGTGTGTGTGAGTGTGTGTGTGTATGTGTGTGTGTGTGTGTGTGTGCACACGTTTGTGTGTGTGCATATGTGTGTGCAGAGGACAAGCTAAGTACTGACCTTAAATGTCCGGCTTTTTTACCCCGAACAGTATAATGGACAAAATTACCCCCACAAGCCTTTTCCACCCCAGCCTATTTGCCAGAATGAAATATGATGATCATTGTCTACACATCCTGCTATGTCCAAATAAAACCTTATTCCCTTATAAGGCACTGCGGGGTAAGTAATATCCCTGTGACTGACAGACTCATTAGCCAATTGAAGATGCCTCCACTTAATCACAATATGTCGCAGTAAGCCATTTGCAAAAGGGCAGTCCCATAACCCCCGGACTAGTCCTGCGTGTGTGTCGTGTCCCTTGCTGACCCCCCTGTCCCTGAGTCATATTCATCGTGTTTGTTTGTGGATTATGCATGCTAGTGAGTGGTGCCCCATGTGGTTAAATGCTCTTATCTGTGTTTTAATGGACGTGAGCCACGGGTGGATATGGCGGCTCAGCAGTGCCGTCGTACAGCCGTATGGGAGTGGTGTGGCAGGTAATCCATTTGTGCCAGAGCTTCTCCTCCTAAGCGCAACCACTCCAGTGGGTCTCGGAGGTAAAAAATGATCAACTAGGCCATTTAAATGCCACTGATGCCAGTCTGCATAATACAGTGCTAAGCAGTATGGAGCTGCTGAGATTAAATAATCAAGCACTAGAGAACACTATCCGTGTAACAAAGCATGTTTTTAAATTGTTAACGCCTGTTCACACCAAGAACTATATCTATATCATATAATTTATATCCAGATTTTCTTTTGTTGAGGCCTGTTCACACCAAGAACTATAACTACAACTGTAACTATATCCTATAATTTATATCCTGAATGGTGCTTTTCACATATCAACTGTAACAACAATGACATGCTGAACAATATAGGTGGGATCACTTTCAGAGCGATACTCATGAAGTATAAAAAACACCATAAACCAATCAGAATTCTTTAGACATTTACACATCACATTGTGTCTATTAGTTGTTCAAATCGCAACAGGAATGTTGCCATTAAATGTTGTTCTTCAGTGTGTCGTTGTTGCATATTATTATAAGATAATACGTTGTTGTGTATCATTATAGTTGTCGTTATTCATTACAGTTTTTCATTATAGTTAAACACTGTAGTTTAGTTTACACTGTAATTCAGCAATGCACTGTCTGTAAAGATCATAGTTATGGTTCTGTGTCAGACACAACTGTCATTAAAAAAAACACACACATGCTCAGATTGGGCACAGTTTCATAGGCTTCCCCAGGGGACGTTGCACCCCACCGTATCCAAACAAACGTGAGCTGTGGCAAATGGGGAGGGATGTGATATGTGTCATGTTACGCTATGCTCTTTATACACAAGCCATGTCATTAGCGTACCAGATTTGGTGGCGTGCCAGAAGACTTGGAGCGGTTGCACAGGGGGGCCCCTGAGCCAGAGGTAAATACACAGGCTGGGGGCCCAGCTTCCCAGTAGCACACATGAACACTAACACCCCCCACCACCACACACACACACACACACACACACACACACACACACACACACACACAAACACACACACAAACACACACACGCACACACACACACACACACACACACACACAAACACACACGCACACACACACAGCCTTGCTGAATTAGGCATAAGATGCTAATGGGAGGCTCAGGAATGTTCTGAGGGGCCTCCTCACACAAAGTTCCTCCAAAGAAGGGCCTTCATTTCCCACAGACAACACAAGGACGGCTCCAGGTGGCATCTGAAAATGAGCCACCAAATGGGACATTCTGTTATGTGACATTATTTCTTCTGCGTGAGAGTGGCTCCAGAAGCTACCCACACCACCCATCCCACTTTCAACCGCTCCTTCCCTGTTCCCTGACCGAGGCGAGGCGAGGCGAGGCGAGGCTCAGGCTCAGCCATGTCACTGCGGAAGGGGTGGTCATCTGAGGGAAAGGGGATGTGAGATGTGAAAGGGGATGTGGCCATTTTCGCCACATGGACCTGTCCCATGGCCCACTGCCTGTGCCCCATTGGAGGTGGCAGGGAGGGGGGAGAGGGAGGGTGAGAGAGAGAGGGAGAGAGGAAGGGAGAGCCAGAGAGAGAAAGAGGCCGGGGGGGGGGGGGGGGTGGGGGGGTTGCAGGGTGCCTAGTTGAGGTGTCAAGGCTCATGTGCCAGTTAGCATTAATTATTTGCCACTTACTCCAAATACTGCATTAGTGTTATGTATTGTTTGTTGTTTGGCACCACTTTAGAGCTTTTTGAAATGTGCTAAAAGCTTCTATATTCATAAATACCCTCTTTATGAACGTGTTTTTTTTTTCTATTTTTCATTTCTGTTTTTTTTTTTTTTTTTTTTTTTAAGTGCTGTCATCTCGTGCAATCGCACTAACCAAAGTCCCTTTTTGGTCCATCACAGAGTCACAGCATATGTAACCTGATCATGAGAAATGAGGAAGGCCTGGATGCGAAGAGGGAACTGTTACTCTGCGGGTGAGTTTCTCAAGATGAATGGTGGGGAAGGAGAGCGCAACGTGTAGTTGTGGGGGGGTGGGGGGGGGGGGGGTGGGGGGGGGGGCGGGTGTGGTGACATTACAGCTTGGACGCTACAAGAAAGGCCTCTGAACATCGAGGAGGGGAGTAGCCTGCCTACCCAGATGCCACAGAGCTTTGAGATCATTTGGGTGGCCAGGCAGGGTGAAGAGGCTAGTGTGTGTGTGTGTGTGTGTGTGTGTGTGTGGGGGGGTGTTGTTGTGTACAGACGTTTCTGGATGTTAGCAAAGGCAGGAGGGTGGTGTGGGTGGGCATATGGAGGCAGGTGGGGTGTGTGTGTGTGTGTGTGTGTGTGTGTGTGTTGGGGGGGGTCAGAGAACATAGGGGGGTGGGTGGGCTTGAACCCCCCCCAAC
Organism: Setipinna tenuifilis; assembly: GCA_030347295.1. NCBI lineage: Eukaryota > Metazoa > Chordata > Actinopteri > Clupeiformes > Engraulidae > Setipinna > Setipinna tenuifilis. Next base: position 26,987,888 of record CM059278.1, read on the forward strand.
ACACACACACCCACCCACACACACCCACACCCACCACCCGCCCCTCCTCCCTTTGCAGAGCACTTCACCCAGCCTTCATTACCATGTCAATCCCCGGCAGGAACAGCCTTGCCCGGGCACAGCAGTGGGGCCGGATCCATATGGAGCCGCCGCAGTCCTGGAATGAATAGTGAATGTGGCGGCTGCTGGAATCTGCCTGCAGCCCCTTTGTGAAGCAGGATGACCAAAGACAAGAGGGAGAGCACTGCAGATGGCCCGCGCTATAAATAGGTAGCTAGTCTATCTCCATGCTGTCAGTCTGTCTATCTCTTTCCCTCTTGCACGCCCGCTGCCACCACCACCACCGCCATCACCACCATCACCACTACCGCCATCATCACCACTCCCAAGCTGGCCTATCCGAGTGTGCCTGGCTCCTCGCATAAATACTCACTCGTGGCAGCGAATCACATGCTACGCCACAGCCCCCCAGGCCCACAAGCGTGACTGCATCCCTGTGGTCAAACAGTCATTATTCAAATTCATCTCACACGAAGTACAAACGGAGAAATGCCACTCGAGAAGGGTCTGGAGAGAGAGAGAGAGGGAGAGAGAGAGAGAGGCAAGATCCTCCGGCTTGTGTGTGTGCTTGTGTGTGTGTGTGTGTCTGTGTGTGTGTGTGTCTGTGTCTGTGTGTCTATCTCTGTGTGTGTTCTTTTTCTGTTGTCTTTTTTTCCCCCCACATGGCTGTGCAAACAAGGCCGGGGCAGTGAGGTTGCGCAGTTGAGTTGGAGATTGAGTGTCTCACAGATGGACTTTAAAATGATTGTTAAATCCATCCCGTCTCCCAGATTGAGGGTCTTTGTCATTAAACTAAGCCTCCTCGCTGGACTCCATCTGTCTGTGTGTGGATGCATCTATATGTGTGTGTGTGTGTGTGTGTGTGTGTGTGTCTGTGTGTGTGTGTGTGTTTGAGAGGAAGAGAATATCTCAAGATTATATGCTAGCATATTCCACAATCTATAGTTTTCATGTTTAGGAGAGTGCTTCAACTTGTCTTTAATGACTGTTGTCATTAAGTATTGTTAAATATCAGTTTGTTGGCTGTAATGCACCTTGTTGTGTTATGATGATTTGGCTAGATAGCTGAGTATTTCTGCATTGCTGTACGACATGCATCTTGCAGTGAAAGAACGTTTTTGTAATGCTGTGAAAAACTACAGAATTCCATTACAGTGTACAGTATAAGTACATAAAAAAGACTACATTTACAGATGGTATCTGTTAAAAAAAAAATCCCACATAAAAAGACCCACATAGTCACATAAACACACCCAATGAACAGGCACTGTCCATCCCCGGCGATCAGACCGCAGGGCCCTTCCTTTTAAAGCTATGCTGGACCAGGTAGTGCCCTCCCTCCCTCCTCGTCTGGGCCCAGAGTCCTGCACTTGCTCTCCTGCCTGGCACTGTGATGCCGTTGGCTCGCCTCCTTTAAACACAAGATACATAAACCTGCTCGCCCTCCATGTCCTCTCCTCTCCGCTCCGCTCCCTCGCTCCCTCGCTCGCTCGCCCGCTGCAGTGGAGGCCTGAGAGCCAGAAGTGCTCTCTCGGCAAAACAGCGCCTTGGATAATCATTAGGAGCGCTGTGTATGTGTGTGTGTGTGTGTGTGTGTATGTGTTTGTGTGGGTATCTGTGTGTGTATGTGTGTGCATCTGTGTGTGTGTGTATGTGTGTGCATCTGTGTGTGTATGTGTGTGTATGTGTGTGTGTCCGTGTGTGTGTGTGTGTGTGTGTGTGCACTCACTCCGGGGCCCTCCTTCTCGAAATATCGCAGAGCAGACACACTCACTGGATGGTTTATGTCTGGACCACACAGGAGAGAGAGAGAGAGAGAGAGAGAGAGGGAGAGTGGGAGAGGGGGAAAAAAATAATCACTCGCAGTGCGACATTTTTGCGAAAGCCAGGCGCTGCTGAGCTGATGAGATGGTACCACTCCGGCTGTGTGTGCTCAGTAGCCATGTGGGAGATCTTTTTACAGGAACTTCACACACGCAAATGAAAATACTATGAAATAAAATACTACTATGAGAGGTAGAAGATTATAATGATTTTGCACCTTGCAAGCAAAAAAATCAGCCATCTATTTAATCATTGTGGCTGTAATAACAACAGCATACAGTATCAGGGTTTGTGTGCTATGTTATACTATCAAACTCATGCATTAAACCTTTTCCACTATTAGCGCATAGCACACGGTACTAACACATTGTCAGAGCGCAGAGAGCCCTTCTCTGTGGCATTGTCTGCTTGTCTCGCTCTCCTGGTGTGCGACAATATGGGAAGGTTAGAGCCATAAGTAGCAGAAGGTCTCTGCGCCTCACGGCTCACGGCACTAATGTGTTGTTTAGACATTGTCCATTCCTAAGATAAGTAAGTTTGAAATATTCTGAGGGTGAGTCGGGCTGCGTTGGCTCTGTCTCTGTCTCTCCTCTTTAGTAGCGTTCCCCTCCTCTTCTTCTTCTTCTTCTCCTTCGCTGGCGGGAATGTGTTTTTGGAGGTAAGAGACTGGATTGGCAGCTGGTGCTTGTGCTGTGCTCGATGCTAATGCGTTACTTAGACATAAACAAACTCGAGGAGTAAGTACGTCAGGCGTAAAGGCTGCGACGGTGTGTTGCTAAGACGGGGGGGGGGGGGGGGGGGGTCGTTTATTGCGGGAGCTTCTTTCGCCGAAGTGTGTCGACGCACGTGTCCTCCTCGCCTAAGAGCCTTGTTGGCAGCTCACGAGGGGGGGCAGTGGCGGTGGTGGCGGCATCGGGAGGTGGGGGGGGGAGCTTTACCTATTGTGCAGCTGAGGGGAAATAGATTGGCGTGATTGATTCAGTGTCTGTGAGAGGAAACAGACCTCCGCACTCCAGCAGGCAGCTAGGTGGAGGCAGATGGGATGGGGATCAAGCTCCAAGGATCTCTCTCTCTCTCTCTCTTTCTCTCTCTCTTTCTCTCTCTCTCTCACACACACACACACACGCAGATTATCTATACGTTGCGGCAGATGACCACCAGTCTGCTTATGTCAGTCAGTATGTTAACTCACCTGATCCCCCCTGCTCTTCTGTTCCCGCTCCCGCTCCCGCCTGCCTCTACTCTGTCCCTCTGTCCGGGGCTATTTATGTTCCACCGACACTTCTGCACACACGAGCAGCAGGGCCCTTGTTTATCGCTGTTTATTGATAGACCCCCCCCCCCCCCCCCCTTTTTGCGGCTACACTTTTTAAGGACCTGCAGGAGGATGATTGTTTTGTTTGTTTTGTTTTGTTTTTTTCTTTTCTTCCGACACGCAAAGACAGATTTGTTTTATTTTACAGAAAATCCCCCGAATAGGCGGGGATGGATGTGGAGCGAGAGAACTGCAGTCTGCTCGGAGGAACATGGCCAGCTTGGCGAGAGGAAAACATATCTGGAGATTATTCTGAGAGAATGGAAATCATCCCCTTCTAAGGCACACAAAGTTGCCTTTTGTTTTGTCTCTCTGTTTCTATCTCCCTCGCTCCACCCCTCCCACCCCACCACCCTCCACTTCTGTTTGCCTTTCTTTCTTTCTCTATCTCTCTCTCACACACAGATATGCACGCACACAAGCACACACACACACAAACACACAGGCTCTCAGCAGAGAGATGGTCAGTGGTGTGTCATTACTGTAAATCAAAAGCTCTTTGGCATTATCTGCTTCTCCTTCTGGCTCCAAAGGTTAGAACAGATGTTGAGAGGGAACCCAACCCCCCCCACCCCCACCTACACCCCCACCCACCCACCACCGAGAGAAAGAGAGAGAGAGAGATAGAGAGATAGAGAGAGAGAGAGAGAGAGAGAGAGAGAGAGAGAGAGAGAGGGGAGCTTTTCTTGCCAACGCTAATGGAGACTCCTTGAAATGCTAATGTGGTCAGTTCGTGGTGGCCCGGGCCCCTGCATAGAGACGGTGGGAATGGGCGCCGGCCCCCGCTGGCCCCACACTGGCCCCCCGCTGGCCCCCTTTGTCGTAGCGGGCCCTCTAAAAATATGCTCGGCCCCTGAAACATCACAGGGCCCCGGTGGGGAGCACCTCGTCTTGGTGGTGTTGGTGGTGCTGGTGCTGGGAGCCAAGCGAGACAAAGAGCGAGAGAACACACAGATTTACAGCACACACACACACACACACACACACACACACACACACACACACACACACACACACAGTACGGGTGTGTAATGGAATCTCACCCCATCCTGTAGGCCTCATTACTACCTGACCCTTTGACACATGTACACATGCACACACACACACACACACACACACTCACGCACACACACAGACACATGCACACACACACACACACATACACAAACATGTTTACAGACACCTCCTCAGCAAATTAATGAGAACATAATACATGGAAATTACAAATGAGAACCAATTAGAACTTTCTTCCTTTTTACCTTTTCCTTTTTTTCATTTTCACTCTCTTTCTTTCACTGCTTCTTCATCCACTTGCCCTGTTTAAGCCTCATATATGTTGAAATGATTCATGTTCGGGGCCCCACCCATTTGGCATGATTAAATGGGCCGATGGCTGCGGTGGCATTCTGCGGCGTTCTCCTCCTCATTGAGATGCTGAAGCCTCCGCCGCGTGGCCACTCTTTACGATGCGCTGCCCAAACAGTTGGCCTTATCTGACCACGCCACTGCTGCCCATGCCTGCCCCCCCCCACCCTCTCTCTCGCTGTCTCTCTTTCTCTTTCTCCAGCTCTTCTCTCACTCCTGCCTGTCTCTTTTTTGCTGATATTCTCTCTTTCTCTCTCTCTATGTCCTTGTCACACACCCACACACACACACACACACACACATTACACACACACACACGCACACGTTCTGTTTGTTTCTCTTTCTCTTTCACTCTTCTGTCTCTGTTTCTCTCGTTCCCACTCCCACTTCCCTTTTCTGTATGTTCTCTCATTCCTCCCTTTTCTCTCTCATCCTCACTCATCCCTCTTTTTCTCTTGTTCCATCTCTCTTCCTCTCATCCTTTCCGTCTCCCTCTCTCTCTCTCTTTCTCTCCCTCCCTCTCTCTCAATCTCTCTCTCTCTCCCTTTCCACCACATGCAGATTTATCGTCCCACACACCCTTTCTTGGGCTCCGGTAGTATTACACACACACACTCTAGTGCTCTCTCTCTCTCTCTCTCTCTCTGTCTCTCTGTCTCTCTCTCTCTCTCCTTCTGTCTCTCTCTCCTCTTTCTCCCTCTCTCCCTCCTCTCTCTGTCTCTCTCTCCCTCTCGGTCTGTCTCTCACTCCCTCTCTCTCTCCTCTCTCTCTACCCCCCCCCCCCCCACTCTCTCTCTCTCCCTCCATCCCTCCACCACATGCAGATTTATGGCCCCACACACCCCTTCCTGTCCCCAGTAGCAGCTGGCGAGCCGGGCTGAGTGGAGGCCGCTAAAGCCTGCTGCTGCCGCGGCCATGTGGACCCTTTAAAGCTCCTTTCTGCGCCCTGTGAAGTTGTTAAGGAGCTCTGCTACACTGTCTGTTGGCTCTCTGAATTCCATGCCAGCTGTAGGGAGCAGACCACCCTCCCTCCCTCCCTCCATCCCTTCATCCCTCCATCTCTCCCTCTTTCCCTCCCTCTCTCTCTCTTCTCCTCCCTCCATCTCTCTGTCTTTCTCCCTCCCTCCATCCACCATCATCCCCTTCATCAGCCCACCACCACCACCACTACCACCCATCAGCTCCCCTCCACCCCTCCACTTCACACACACACACACACACACACACACACACACACACACACACACACACACACACACACACACACACCAGCCCTTCCTTTGCTCTGTTTTTCTTTTTCTCTATGCCATTCTGTTCGATGAGCATCAGTACATGAGATGAGTGTGAGCGCACACACACACACGCAAAAGCGCAGACGCTCACATGAAAATGTGCAATGTGCACATGCACGCACACATGCATTCACACATACAAACGCACAGACATACACTCATCTGAAGTGTGGGTGTGCGCCTACAGACACACACACGCACGGACGCACACACACACTGACACACACACACACGGACGCACGCACACACACTCACACACACACACACACAAAACATTTGCACAGATGCCTGGACACATGATGTGCTCTCTCACTCCCTCGCTTTCTGCTTATTTCAAACAGACAGACACACACACACACACACTTTCTTTCTTTCTCTCACTCGGTCTTTTTTTCCCTTCCCAGCCAGGCTGCCGTATCTGCATATCTCGGACTCTTTTATGTATTGTGGGCAGCCTTCTGTCCCAAATGCCATCTGTGGCGGACCGGGCAACGTGTTTACCTGCGCCGCCTGTTTAAAAAGGCGAGAGAGAGGAAAGCAGGCGCTGGGACGCTGGGCGATGCACAGAGAGCCACTGCTCACAGCTGGCTTCTCTGTTTCTCACATCTGAAGCACCGCTTCTGCTCCTCTTTCTCTCTCCCTCCCTCCCTCTCTCCCTCCCTCCCTTCTAACCAAAACCAGAAAACAGAATTAAAAAAAACCCGGAAAGGTGTTTGATGCTGCCTCCTAATCCCTTCAGACATGGCACGACTGGCTTCTTATTTCACTTTTTCCATGTTTTTTTTTTTCTTCTGAACAAACGGCTCGACGTGTCTCCATGCTAACTGAGGTAAGTCTTAATGTGGAGGTGTGAACTCCTCCAACACACATCGCGCATGTGGTCAAAATCGTGACAGTGAAGGTAGAAGAAAGTTTTTTTTTTACAGAGGGAGAGAAGGAGCGAAAGATGAAATGGGAAAGACAGAGAGGGCTAGAAAGATAGAGAGAGAGTGAGAGAGAGAGAGAGAGAGAGAGAGAGTCAGAGTGTGATGGAGTGGTGCGGATGGTGGCATCGATGGTGGCATAGTAAGCTCTTGAGGGGGTGGTGACAATGGAGGAGTGACAATGGTGGAGGTGCTGCTTGCAACTCTTATTGTCAGGCAGATGTTTGTGTGCTTGTGTTTGGCGTCACGGAGGATAGGGGGTGGGGTGGAATGCAGGAACTGTTGTGAGAACTACACCTGCAAAGCCTGGTGTGGTGACAAATTGACTAATCACATACACACACACACACCATGTTGTGCGTGCACGTGTGTGCGTGTGCACGTGTGTGTGTGTGTGTGTGTGTGTGTGTGTGTGTGTGTTGCCATACAGCAGTCTGGCTCAAAACAGATCTGGCAGCACACTTGAGGTAGGTGTTTGGCAGGTTTTGTCACCCCACCTGACAGAATTCACACTCATGCCACACTTGTGTATACCTTTTTCATCGCATCCCTTCCTCATGCCTTTGTCTCCATCTCTTATTCTTCCTTGTCTTTTCCTTTTCCTCTTTTCTCTACTCTCTTTCTGTCTTTCTTTCTTTCTTTGTAAGCATCCTTCTGTCGTTTTCTTTCTGTCTTTATATATTTCAGTTTCTTTCTCGCTTTCTTTTCTTTTTCTTTGTGTCCATCTTTGCGTCGTTTTCTTTCTGGCTCTTTCTCTCTCTGTCTTTCTTTCTTTCTTTGTGTCTTTGTTTCTTTCTGTCTTTCTGTCTTTCTTTCTTGCTTTCTCTCTTTCTTGCTTTCTTTCTTCCCAACTGTTCTTTCCCTGAGTGAATAAGTGAGTGAGTGGGTGAGTGTGTGAGTGAGTGAGTGGCGGTGGGAAGCGAGGGAGCGATGGAGGGAGAGAGAGGAGCGAGCGTGGCGTAAGAAAGTGGCGTCTCTGCAGGGCGGGCCTCCATCTGTCTCCAGGAGGGAAGCTGCTTCCTGCTTCCTGTTTCCTCCGGCTCCTCTGCCACTGCAGCGCCGAACAACCTGTTCCCTCAGCCCCTCTGCCAGAACACACTCGCTTGCTCCCGCTATACATCCACTCGGGTAGCACGCACACACACACATATACACATACACATACACACATACATATACACATACACACGGGCGCACATACACACACACACACACACACATACACACACATCAGAATTAGAATCAGAACACACACATATATACACATACACATACACACACATGCGCACACACACACATATACACACATCAGAATTAGAATCAGAACACACACACACACATACACACACATAAGCATGCACAGACAGAGACAAGCATACACATACAGAGAGAGAGACAGACAGAGGGAGAGAGAGAGAGAGAGAGAGAGAGAGAGAGAGAGAGAGAGAGAGAGAGAGAGGACGTGGGCTCAAACACACGCACACACACACACACATACACACACACACACACACACACACACACATGTATACACATACTCACACACACACACACACACATTCTAGACCCTTCTGTAGAACTTTTGAACTTTTCAAGCTGTCTGCCTATACTAAACATCTCCCTGTAGAAAACACGTCCACATCAAAGCCCATATGCACACAGTTGCCAGCCAACCTCTCCACACACACTCCTCTGGCTAACAGGTGGAGCCTCTTATGTTAGTCCTGCTGTCGCGGAGGTAAACTTTCAACATTCTGGCCCTCTATTAATCTACACACACATGCCTGCATGTGCTCTCTCTCTCTGTCTCTGTCTCTCGCTCTCTCTCTCTCTCTCTCACACACACACACACACACTTTTTTACTGATCCACGCCTTCAATGCTGTCAGAGAGATAATTTGAACAACAGTAAACTCATCCTACACACACACGCACACAGAGACACACACACACACACATACACACACACATACACACACACACACACACACACACACACACACACACACAGCCACACCATCCATCATACAACATATTGCCGTATTTCAGAAATGTGGAAAACAAGAGCTCCCTCCTTAAGCACACCTACACACACCTACACACACACATTGCATGTGTTTTTTTTTTCCTTTTGAATGCAGCTTATTATTAATAGACGGCACACCGCGTTAAGTACATATTTCTGCTGCATTTATCACACTCAGAGACATTTGTCCTTTGACAGGCGCTTGTGAGAATCTTCAAAGGAGCAGCATCAACTAGAGATACAGACTACTACAGAACACGAGGACTATTAGATAGAGAAGACGAAGAAATGTTCATTTGATGATCTTCCTCAGATGTCGAGTTCTTACTTTACGATATG
>CM059278.1:27002031-27019531 GCA_030347295.1 Setipinna tenuifilis
GGTTGGGTGGTGGTGGTGGTGGTGGTGGTGTTGGGGGGGCTGTCACTACTCCACTAAAGGGAAGGAAGGCAGGGTCACAGGTCTGGGTGCAGGGTGCTCAGGGTGGGGCAGAGATGGGAGCTACTGGGCACTGGCTGAGTCACCACTAAAGGGGAGGAAGCCAGGGTCAGGGCTGGGTGCAGGGTGCTCAGGATGGGGCTGACATGGTGGCTACTGGGTGCTGGCTGAATTGGGGTGTCGTTGGGGGTAGTAGGGTTAGGGTTTCTGTGTGTAGAAGGAGAAATAAATGCCTGAGGTGATGGTGGGGTGGTGGTGGTGGGGGGATGTCACTACTCAAAGGGGAGGAAGCCAGGGTCAGGGCTGGATGCAGGGTGCTCAGGGGCTGAGATGGGGGCTACTGGGTAGGGTGGTGGGGTGATGGCGGTGGGGGGTATGTCACTACTCCACTAAAGGGTGCTCAGTGCCGAAATGGAGGCTACTGGGTGGGGTGGTGGTGGTGGGATCTGTCACTACTAAAGGGGAGGAAGCCAGGGTCAGGACTGGGTGCTGGGTGCAGGGTGCTCAGGGTGGGGTTGAGATGGGGGCTACTGGGTGCTGGCTGAGTTGGGGTGTCGTTAGTGGCTAGGGTTAGGGTTGGTGTGTAGAAGGGGAAATACATGCCTGAGGTAATGGTGGGGTGGTGGGGGCCTGTCACCACTAAAGGGGAGTAAGCTAGGGTCAGGGCTGGGTGCAGGGTGCTCAGGGGCTGAGATGGGTGTTACTGGGTGCTGGCTGAGTTGGGGTGTCGTTGGGGCTAGGGTTAGTGTTTGTGTCTGTGGAAGGGGGAAAGGATGCCTGAGGTGATGTGGTGGGCTGTGTTTGAGCAAGGTTGGCAAATGACCTGTCCCGCCATCCCATCCATCCTTATCCCCTTTATTTTTTTGTCTGATGTCAATATTGTGTCCATTCTGTAGTGTAGTGTAGTGTCTTTGTAGTGTAGTGTCTTTTATTAAGTGTGCAACATTCCTTCATGTTATTTTCTATGCTGTTTTATGATGCCTATGTCCTTTCTTTTGCTATACTTTTATGTCTTTTTTACTGTACAGTGCCCATGGGTAACTTCAAAGGCACTTTAAATAAATTGTATTGTCATTATTATTATTATTATTATTATTATTATAGACTGGACGGGGGCAGATTTAAGCTGCAGTGGTTCTTTAGCTGAATAAATAAATGACTAAATGTGAATGAAATAAATGAATAAATGTGAATGAATCTATTAATGGCTAAATGGCTGCATTCAAGACAAACCCCAAATGCCCTCCCCCCTCACCACTCACCTCCACCATTACAGCTACTCCTCCTATTTAAGTGATGAGGCACCATCCGCTATTTGCTGCAATTCTCACCACAGACAGGCTGTTTGATGAGCAGACAGACAAATGAAGCAACTACTGTACGTACATCTGATATTCTTCCCAGTCTTGGCTGAGGATAGAGTTAGACAGGGCTAGGCTGGGAAGGATTACCAGGCGTGAGTTTCGTGTGTATGAAGAGTGGGCTGGGGCCATTGAGTGGGCTGGGGCCATTACCCAGTAGTCTGTGGTTCTGTGCTAGACCAAACGCAGGGAAGGAAAGAGCTGGATGGGGCTGGGTGGTGAAAGGCCAGTGGGAGTAGTGGGGGTGGATAGAAACATGATGTGTCATGGTGAGGCTCAGCAAGGGTGGGGCTGCTTGGGACACGTTTAGCTTGGCTTTGGGCGACTTAACGGTCTTATGTGTGTGTGTGTGTGTGTGTGTGTGTGGGGGGGGGGTGTCAACCCTGAAGGAATTTGTTCACCGCATACGCAACTTATTTAATCTTCCCATGATTTTACATTCCCAGCCCTTCTGAAAAAGCCGTGGGGGAAATCCGGCATTGCCACCCCATCCAAGCTCTAGCAATACAAAAGGTTTACCTATGAACACTTGAGGCTTTTACCTTAGAAACACTTGGAGATTGATAAAGCAAACAACTAGCATAGGTGAACAATGAGGGAAAAATGTGTCAATGTCAAGCTCTCTTGTTTCTTAGTGAATGCTTGGACCCACACAAGTCAAACAGCGCTGGAGCAGTCGCAGGTGGCTCTGCAGGTTTGCGCTGTGTGCTTTCAGCTTACTGTATCCTCCTCCCGTCACCCTGCCCTCTCACCTGCTTTATAAATGATATTGGGTCTTAGCCATCCACGGGAGAACTGAGTAAGCACTCGCGCTTTGATATAAGTAGTTGGGGGTTTGCCATCTCTGAGCGGGGTGTGTGTGTGTGTGTGAGTGTGTGTGTGTGAGTGTGTGTGTGTGTGTAAATGTGTGTGTGTGTGTGTGTGTGTGTGTGTGTGTGTGTGTCAGTGTGTGTGTCAGTGTGTGTGTGTGTGTGTGTGTGTGTGTGTGTGGGACAGTGAAGGGGAGGGAAGGGAAGGATTTGGCCTGTTGCCAGGCTGGGCTGGTTTTGCAGCTCTTCTCAGGGATGAAGTACAGGCTGAGTGTGTGTGAGGCAAGACAAGGCCTAATGGGAGATCAGTCCAGCAGACTCTCACACTCCCCGACGCCACCAAGAACAACTCACACACTCCCGCTAAACACAGTCCCTCAGTCTTTCTGGAACACTTTTTTCCCCGTCTTTTTTTTCTTTCTTTCTGTCTGTCTCTTTTAATTTGTTCTGCATTTCTGTCTCTTTTTTTTCTTTTTTAATCAGTCTGTTTCTGCGATTCTTTTGTTCATTTAGTCTGTCTGTCTCTCTCTCTCTCTCCTCCTACTCCTCTCTCTCTTTTCAACTGTATTCTTTTTTCCCCTCTCATTCATATTTTCCTATCAGCATCTTTGGTTATTTTAAAAACAGCTCCTCAAGGGAACAGAAATGTCAGCAGAAATCTGGAACCAATTGTTTTCATACAGTCAAGGGACTAAATAATTGGCTTCCAAAGAAGTAGAAAAAAAATGTGTGGAGTTTGCAAATGTTTTGTCAAGTTTCAAGCCATCCCCTTTACTATTGGTGTGAACTGCTGAAACTGGTGGGTGCACACAGTGCAGTGGCACACAGAAGCCCAGTGCAGCCAATATCCCATTAAAGTGCAAAGCTCCCGTGTGATTGAACTGGCTGCACATCAGAGCACAGTCAGCCCGCTATTATATCATTTGATGATTTCTCCCTCTTTCTGTTTCTCTTGCTCTCTGTCGGTTTGCCGTTCTCTCTCTCTCTCTTTCTTTCTCTTTCTCTCTCTCTTTTTCATTTTGCCTTTTCACACACACACACACACACACACACACACACACACACACACACACACACACACACACACACACACCATTATCACATCTTATAGTCCTGACTCACCTTCTCAGCTTGTAACTGTATATCCATGGAGATTGTAGCACTGACTCTGCAACTGTTTACACACACACAGACACACACACACACACACACACACACACACACACACACACACACACACACACACACACACAGAAAATCTAGCCAAAGCTTGAGGTAAGTGACTTGGTCAACCCTGCCGCGTGCTACTCCCATGTGCCGAGGTGTGTGAGCAGGTGTGTGTGTGTGTGAGTGTGTGTGTGTGTGTGTGTGTGAAGGGTGGAGGGGTGGTGTAAGGTGGGGGTATTAGCAGGCCTGTCCAGCACTACAGGCTGGCCCTGGGCTCTGAGCGTCACCTGGAGATGGGTGGCTAGCATATGCCAGCAAGCTGAGTAATGCGGTCAGGAGGCGAGCTTAGCCAACGCGTCCATCTGACCCCTTGTGCGGGCCCAGCTAATGTCCGGCACAGGGGATCAGATGCAGGTGTGTGTGTGTGTGCATGTGTGTGTGTGTGTGTGTGTCTGTGTCTGTGTGTGTGTGTGTGTGATCAGTGAGTACAAGTAGACAACACATGAGGAGAAGGTGGGGGGTGGGTAAGAGGAGAGGAGGTGAAGGTTCGGCACGTGGAGGCCAGGTTAATAGGATGCTACAGTGACAGCAGGGCGTCTGGTGGGGGGGTGGGAGTGGAGTGTAGATGGGCAGATGTGTGGAGGTAATAGCCTTTGTACACCTAAAAGACTTCAGAACACTGATCACAACACAGATGTACCTTTAAGATGAACTCCAACTGACCTCCTGCAAGATCTGCTGACGACTGCAGTAATAAGTATACAAACGCTGCTATGAAGTTGGACACTCTCTGCTACCCACAGACTTGACAAAACATGACTGGTCTTGCGGCGTTTGCCTTCTTTGTCATGAATATAAACTGGCATAGCATTGTTAGCTTCCTTTGACAAGTGGATGCAAGTAAACGGAAGTGTCGGAAGACAAAGTTTTTCATGTGCTCAGTAAATTGTGAAGCATATTTTTGGGCCTAATATAGTGAATAAAGACACATAGAAATGAAAGCTTCTTACAACACATTAACTTCAAGAGATGAGCAAATCAATATGCAGCATTCTTAATCTAAGAGGCAGCAAGTAACAACACAGTCAAACACAACAAAAATGTTCCCCTTCCAGAGTGTCAATTAGCTAGCCCATCACATCCTTATCAATGACATGAACTTATTCGCTAAAGTCAAGCAACCAATGAGGGTGATCCCCATTACTGATGGGCTGCCTGCATGTTGAATCGGCCACAAACCAGCGGCCAGATGACTTCCGATATTGGCTGCACTTCCCAAACCTCTCAAATTTAGCACAAAGATGCTCAAAGACAACCCTGACACTATCAGATGTCTGACATCGGAGCTGATTGCGTTTCACTTAAAGCAATACTAACGTTCCTTTGGTTTTCAGTCACCCTGCAGGTTGAAAATGGAACTGTCTCTTATAGAGAACTACAGAGAGACGGTCCGCTCCTCCAAACGTACTTAGTGTGGTTATAGCCCATGGAGGGCTGCAAAGCAAATTCAGAAGTGCCTTTCACCCTGTTGCTAGTTGATGAACCAGTGAAACGACTTTGGAAACATTACTTTAAGGTTGAAAAGACTACTTAGTGTTGCATTAAGGGGCGAAGTGTGTGTGTGTGGGGGGGTGGTGGTGGTGGTGATGGTGCTGTGTGTGTGTGAGGGTGCAGCGCTGAGGCACTAACATAAGGAGAGTAGTGGGTGAGGATGTGAGGAGGGCAGCTCTTTCTCTCTTTATAGGCCTACAGGCCTCTTTTGTCTCTTCTTCACTCTCATAGTCTGATCTCCATTCACTCTCACTTTCTCACACCCATCCAAATCTCTCGGTCTCTCTTCTCTCTCATGGCTGCCTTCTGCATCTATTTTCTCTTTTCTCTCTCCCACTCTCTTCTTTCTCTCTCTCTGTCTCTCTCTCTTTCATCTCCTCTCTATCCTCCTTCTCTCTTTTCTTCAGGCTTTAACCACATGCAGTAGCAAGAGGCCTGGACCCCGGGTGTGGTGTGGTGTGTGTGTGTATGTGTGTGTGTGTGTTGGGGGGGGGGTGGTGGTCGGCTCCTCTTAAACCCATTAGCGACACCTGGGTGCGTGGCCATGCATGGCCGAGAGGGCCAGGAGGCACAGGCGGAGGAAAGCAGATTATCAGGATCGCACATGTTGCGTAACAGATCCCCCCCCCGCCCCCCAACCCCCCCTACACACACACACACACACACACACACACACACACACAGACCTGCTGCCGGCCGCTAAGCAGGATCTGCCTTTCACTAACTCCCGTGGCACACGGCCTGTCTGCCTCCCTGCCCGCCCTGCCTCCAAGCCCTTTGTGTGTGTGTGTGGGTGTGTGTGTGTGTGTGTAAGCATGTTTGTGTGTCATATGTCATTGTGTGTGTATGTGTGTGTGTGTGCATGTGTGTGTGTGTGTAAGCATGTTTGTGTGTCATGTCATTGTGTGTGTATGTGTGTGTAAGCATGTTTGTGTGTCATATGTCATTGTGTGTGTATGTGTGTGTGTGTGTAAGCATGTTCGTGTGTCATATGTCATTGTGTGTGTCTATGTGTGTGTGTGTGTGTGTAAGCATGTTTGTGTGTCATATGTCATTGTGTGTGTATATGTTTGTGTGTGTGTGTAAGCATGTTTGTGTGTCATGTCATTGTGTGTGTGTGTGTGTGTGTCTAAGCATGTTTGTGTGTCATATGTCACTGTGTGTGTATATGTGTGCGTGTGTGTGTAAGCATGTTTGTGTGTCATATGTCACTGTGTGTGTATATGTGTGCGTGTGTGTGTAAGCATGTTTGTGTGACATATGTCACTGTGTTTGTGTTGTGTGAGTGCATGTCATATGTCAGTGTGCGCATACGTGGCATACGCCAGTGTGAGAGTGTGTGTATGTGTTCGCATGTGTATTTGCATGAATATCACATGTCAGTGTGTGTGTGTGTGCATATGTTTGTGTGTGTATGCATGTCATATGTCAGTGTCTGTGTGTGTTCATGTGTGTACCATATGTCTATGTGTTTGTCATGTTTGTCCGTGCCCATTGTTTGACGTTGCATGGGTGTGTGCGTGCGTTGACCCAGGCTGTTGTTGGCGTGCCCCTTTGCTTGTAATCTGTGAACAGGTGTGTTTGTGCATTAGGCCCTGCACCCACAAAAGTAGATTTGAACATGCCAGTGTGCATTCATTGTACTTACCCGTGATTGTGTACATGTTTACCTAAAAATGATCACGTGTGTTGATGTGTGCTTCTGTGCGTAAATGTAGGTGTAAATAACCTTCTATACATATGGCTACCCTTATATGCACTTGGCTATGACTGTGTGTGCGTGTGTGTGTGCGTGTATGTGTGTGTGTGTGTGTGTGTGTGTGTGTGTGTGTGTGTGTGTGTGTGTGTGTAGGCTGCATCCGTGCCAGCCTGCCTGCTCATGCAGGTTCAGTCAAAAGCCCTCACAAATGTCATTAGCCTCCCAGGCTGTGGGTGATTAGGCAGTGCGCTTACAGGCCTGTTTTTCAGAGCCGGACACTGATGGCCAACTGTGTGTGTGTGTGTATGTGTGTGTGTGTGTATGCGCCCACATGCATGTGTGTGTGAGTGAGTGCATGAGTGTGTGTATGTGTGTGCGCGCATGCATGTGTGTGGGTGTGTGCTTGTGTATGTGTGTGTGTGCACACGCATATGTGTGGGTGTGTGCTTATGTGTGTGTGTGTGTGCATGTGTGTGTGTGTGTGTGTCGCTTAGCATATGTGCTGGGACTGAGCGCAGCTCTCGGCCCACTGCTTCTCCTCAGTGGGTCTGGTCAGATGGGGAGCAGGTCTGCAGTGCAGACGGCAGGACAGCACAAGCGTCATCCTCCAGTAACCAAGCCACTAGCCCTTCCACCGGCCCGCCTGTCTGCACGCCTGTCTGTGTGTCTGTCTGTGTGTCTGTTCTTCTGTCTGTCTGTCTGTCTGTGTGTGTGTCTGTTTTTCTGTCTGTCTGTCTGTCTGTTCTCCTGTCCGTCTAATTTTTAATGCGTGTGCATGTTCCTGCCTGTTCTGGCTGTCTGTCTCTGTGTGTGTCTGTTCTTCTGTCTGTCTGTCTGTCTACTTTTTTTATGTGTGTGCATGTTCCTGCCTGTTCTGTCTGTCTGTCTGTGTGTGTGTCTGTTCGTCTGGCTGGCTGGCTGTCTGTGTCTCTGTCTAATGCGTGTGCAGGCTCCTGTCTGTCCTCCATTTGTCTGTACATTTGCCTTGCCTTACTTCCTGCTCGATATCTACCACTAACTGCTTTGCCATATGAATGCCTAAACAACAAAGAGGCCTTCTCTTTTCTTGCATGATTCTTAGCATAGTATCTACCTGTCTGTCTGTCTGTCTGTCTGTCTATCTGTCTGTACTGTATTTCTAACATGCCCCACCCGCTGTATCCACAGACCCCCCCTCCCCCCATCTGACTCCCTTCTCTCACACTCCTCATCCCTCGTTCAGCCCTGTGTGGTATGGCATGGAGGAGCAAGAGGAGGGGGGAGGGAGAGGGGGTGGTAGTGGGGGACTTTAAGGGCTTTAAGTAATAAACAACATCGCCATGGCGACCACTGATGCAGCCGAAGAGGAGAAAAGCTCCACCAGCAGTGAAGGCCCATTGAGACGCGTAAACACAGGCGGTCCATGACTGCCACAAATAGATCGCTCAGGAAAAAAAAATCAGGGAAAGAGAAAGAGAGAGAAAGCCATAGAGAGAGAGAGAGAAAGAGAGAGAAAGAGAGAGAGAGAGAGGGAGAGAGGGAGAGCAAGAACACATTAAGGGAAAGTGTGGGGGAGTGGGCGAAGAGGCACGTGGGATTATTTCTGAAGAAGCAGAACAGATCAGAGCCTGTATATTTTTTTAACCCTTTGAGGAGTACAGTCACACATGTGTGTGATTCGAACATTTGCAAAAATTGAGACTTCCCACTCTCCCACTTTGATGTAACAAATACTTCGAGGGATGAGAACATGAAGTTCTATGACAGCTAAAAAATGTTCGCATAGAATTTTAAAACAGAACAGGGGAAACTAGTTCACTCCTCAAAGGGTTAACGTGCGTTCTGATTAGTGCGTGTAATTGGCTAGGGTAGAGCTGCAGACATCAGCCCGTCTCAAGTAATGTGCACTCTATACATGCGGCACTCTATTCTTCTCCACACTGAAACGCTTGTCTGAATGAAAAACAAAAAAACAGCAACATTGCAGCTCTCGAAATACAATGTTTTTGTGATATCAGCAACCTCTGGAAGACAATGACTGAACAAAATTAATGAAAAGTGTTGGGGGAGCATATATGCCCTGAGGTTGGAGCTGTACTGAAAACAAAAACAAAACAAAACAAAAAAAAATCACTTGAGTCTACATGAATGTTGAAAAGACACACACACAAACACACACACGCACACACACACAAACGTAAGCACACACGCATACATACACACACACAATCCTTTTCGGTGACAGAATGAGATGCCCTAAAACAGTTTTCAGCTGCAGTTTTGAAAATGTCACGCTGTTGCAGTGCGCCGTAGAGAAAATAACATTAAAACTCTTTTTTTGTTAAATAAAAAAAGAAAGAAAAAATTAAACTGAAAAACAAAGGAAAATGTTATTTCTTTCCTGTAGGGATACGCCATTACCCTTCTGTCGTGTTTTCCAATATTATTTATGAAAAGATCCTTTTTCCCCTTTAAGCTGATGTTTTGTGTGTTTATGTATGCATATGCATGTGTGTGTGTGTGTGTGTGTGTGTAGTGGGGGCCAAGATCAGACTGCCCCCATAAACCATATGGCACACTGTACCTTAATCAGAGAGATGTGGCAGTTTGAGTGTGCTCAGTAATATTAAAATAATCCCAGTGATTATGGGAGTGGCTGGTTATTAAAAGACACACACACATAGACACACACACACACACACAGTGTGGGACTGTGAGTGGCTTGAACGGACCAGATGTCTGATGACCCACATCTGTCTGTGGGCACACTGGAGATGAGCTCTCATGGGGTCAGGTCCAGGGAAAGGGTGGTGGTGGCGGTGGTGGTGGGAGGTGGTGGGTGGCTGGTAGGGGGGCGGTGGGTGAAGGGGACAGGCTGGGTGACACAAGCAGGCAGGCTCACCTTGGGACAGCACAGAACACGATGCTGTCTAGACCGCAGCCCTCTCCCCTTCTGAGGAATTCTGCTTACAGGGGACTAGGCAGCTATACCTTGGATAGACACATAAATATATGAATGGATGGATGTATGGATGTATAGTGGATAGAGGGATGGATGGATGGTTGGATGCTGGCTGGATGATAGATGGATGGATGGATGGATGAAAAGATAGATAGATAGATAGATAGATAGATAGATAGATAGATAGATAGATCGATAGATAGATAGATAGATAGAGTATTTATCTCATGTATATAGCATACCAGTGTATATAGCATAACTGGGCCGGTCAGCAGTAAAACCTGGACTTAACACTGATAAACCACAGCATGTTCTCTGTTGTTTTACTCTCTGCTTGGAGCAATATTGATTTGAGCTGCAGAATGGCTGCATATGGATACAGACAG
This sequence comes from Setipinna tenuifilis, assembly GCA_030347295.1. Lineage (NCBI taxonomy): Eukaryota > Metazoa > Chordata > Actinopteri > Clupeiformes > Engraulidae > Setipinna > Setipinna tenuifilis. The sequence continues at coordinate 27,012,003 of CM059278.1, forward strand.
TGCGGTTATAAAAATGGAGAGGCTAGACTGCACATGGAGCAGAGAGAAGGCGATGTGTCTTTCCTGCCTGCCATTTTGTGTTGCACTGGAGGTAACGTTTATTGGAAGTGAAAGGATGCGAGCTCAGTTCTGCTGAGCGTTTCAGAAAAGCGCTAGCTCCAAGGCTAGATGTCACAGTGATTCACAGCAGTCCATGGTCAGGCAGCGGTCTGTGCCTCTGCAGCAGTCGCTGCTACTGCAATCAGTCAGCACGTCAGCTTGGCTAACCGGTTAGCTGCTAGGCTAGGTTAGCTTGCTAGCAGCTAAACCAGTCAGTCAGCCAGCCAGTCAGTCAGTCAGTCTGACCATTTTAGGGGCCTAACCGCGTGTTGACCCATATGCCAGCGGGGAAAATGATCCATCAGGACCTGTCAAACACACATACACTCACACACTATTACACACACAGCACAATTTGGCAGATTCCCCTCTCCTCTCCGCTACGTTGTGTGTCTGCACTGCGGTGGATGTGTGACACGGGGCTCACATTGGGCAACCGAGTGTGATTGACAGGCGGAGGTCACCGTCTTGACACTGGACCATGGCCCTGTCATCATGGCTGCTTGTCCCACGCTGGCCCTGAAAGTGACAGATGCCCGGCAGAGCGTTTTACTCCTGGAGGCTTTTCATAGTTCCCCCATGAACCACCACCACTACCCCCACCATCCGACACATACACACATACCAACCATCAACACTCCCATCACTAACAACTGCCACCGCTATAAAAATGACAGAGATTTCCCCGTTTCCTGAAAACATTTTTTTTCTTTCTCTCGTTCTCTCTCTCTCTCTTTCTCTCTCTATCTCTCTCTCACTCACACACACTCTTACACACTCTCTCTCTCCCTCCTCTCTTCTCTCGCCGACTGCCATAAATCAAAGGGAATCTGCAGGAACTTAATTAGCCTAATTGCTATGTTTGCTCTAACATAACACTGATCACTCCAGCGTTTGAGATACTGTGCTTGAATAGGCTAAAACAGATGGCAGGCTTTTTTAAAACGCCCTCCTCTCTGTCTCTCCCCCCACCTCTTCTCGTCTTCCTCCCAAACTGAAATTTGTGTGGAGGAGGGAAGGAGGTGGAGGAGGAGGAGGAGGAGGAGGAGGAGGAGGACAGGACTTGGGGAATATTATTTAGGGGAAGAGTTTAGAGTCGACTCTCAGTTCTGCTTCCCAGGGTGAGCTCTCTGTCGCTGTCGGCGATGTTATCTTTATCAACAACCAAATAAGCCGAGCGACTGTGGTGCGTTGGAAATCGTAAGTATCACAGCATGACTGTTAGGCCACCTCCGGATATTTCTGAAGAAACAAAAAGCTCAAAACTGTTATTAGCAATTCCACACACGCACACACAGAAATAGACACGCACGCACACACACACACACAGACAAAGATAGAAACACATGCACATACACACATACAGTCTCAGGGGGAAAACCCTAATGGATACAAGTCATCATCACCTTCAACACACAGTTTTGACAGCACATGTCCCATACAAGAGATGACACATGCTTCAGAAAACAATCTCCATACTGTGAAGTCCTAAATAGCAATGCAATGCCAGAAAGTCGCCAACTCATGATTCCTTCCCCTAACCGCCCTTTCTGTCGGCAGCGTGTTGCGTTGATCAGCAGTTAAACACCTCTGCCCTCTGTCACTAGTGTTATTGTACATACAGGCTCGGCTCTGTTGTTATGTGCTTGTGTGGTTGTGAGCGTGGGCAGATGCAGCCGCTGTGCACTTACCGTGCTGCATGGCGACCTTGCAGAGGAAGTTGCTGACTGACGCATCAGTCCTTTCTTGGCAACGCTTCGTTCTGTTTCGTTTTTTTTTTTTTCTCTTCTTTCCTTTCTCACTGTTTACCACCATAAACAGAATAAGGTAAAGAGCACTCGAGGAGGGTTTTTTTCTCTCTCTCTCGTGTTTCGTGTTTTTTTTTCTCCTATTCCTTTTTTCTTTCTTTAGATAAGCTCCTCTGCAGCATAACCATTATAAAGGAAATGGTGGTGTAGGCCTATCTCACACTGCTGTGTGTTTTTTTTTGTTGCTTTTTTTTGCTTTCGGGCTGCTCTGACATGGCTGTCTTCTTTCTTCTAAGATGCTTTGACTGTCCTCCCTGTAACACCGAGCACACCATATCAAGTATGCACCCCACAATTTTTTTTTCTCCTTTTTTATCTGAGGGGGTGTTTTATGGAGCTGTGAAACAGGCATCATGGTGTCTACTGCTTTATCTGTAAAAGAGAAAGCGAGAGAGAGAGAGGGACAGAGAGAGAGAGAGAGAGAGAGACTTCTGGCCCGCATATTCTGGTTTGTCTGCTATCTCTTCACCTCACACATAAAGCAGATGCAGCACTGTGGAATATTCTTCATCTAAACACGACATATAGCACATCGCCGGGGCGATACGCGATAAGGCAGCAGTTATCTCGGGCATGGGGGATGAACAGCTCGCTAAAATGTTGTTCTTTTTTTTTTGGAATTTGCTCTTTGCGTCTTCTCGTCAGTGTGAGTCATGAATTTCCTTGACATTGCGATCGGGGGTGGGATGGGGGCATATGAGCAAAAACAGTTCCTGGTTAAGGTCATCTTGGCCTTCACTTGTTACCTCGGTGTGTGCTGAGTATGTCTGACTTTGGGGTGCAGCGATCATGACACATGACTCCTCATTGTCTTGAAGAAATGAACAACAACGATGTTACAAGTGGAAATGGAAAGCTGCTAATGAGTCAAAAGCCAGCATGCTTGCGTGTGTGTGTGAGTGTGTGTATAACTAATCTTACTGTGAGCTAGTGTGTGTATGTTTATTTGTGGTGGGATATGGGTCAAGAGCCACACGTCATCCCCACCCTTTGGATGGCCGTTTGAACCTCATTTTCCGTTCAACATCGCTTGTTAGGCTACGCGTATTAGCGTAACCTCCCGCTAGTTCGCAGTGCAATTCATCTCCCAGCCCTACCCCACGAATACAGCGGAGGTCCTAATCCCTGCACGATTCTCTTGGCAGGGTAAAGGGCCTCATCTGTGGAAGATTAGGTTAATGGCAGCGTTTGGACAACATCTGCACAAGGTCCTCATCCTTGCACGTGGAACATGTGACAAAAGGTTTTAGCCGCCCGGCGGCCACCAGCAATCAGGTCCCTGGACAGCTGTCCGGCCTCTCCTCCTAACCTCGTGGGCAAATCTCATTTTTCTCCATTTAATCTAATCACACTGTTTGTGTCAGTGCAGTGGACTCATTTTAATCTGTCGACAGCTCAGTAAACATCCACAAAAATGAATTGTTTTTTTTTCTTGAGATGTTTGTCCATGTTTTCTTCCCTTAGTCATCTAAATATGTGAAGAGCAACCTCAGAACTTAATCAGGGGCTAAAAACGCTGAATGGATAATTGTTGCCAGTTTTGTGTTCAGTCGTTCTTGACACGCTAATACTTACTTTTTTCACGTTTCTTCTCAACTTTGCCACTGACGTTTTTAGGAACAACAGCAGGAACATCCAGTTCCTGACGATCTCAGGCTCTCACCTCTCCACCTCGGCAGCTGATGATGAGACAAGCCTTCGGGCCAGGCTCCTGACATTTCACATGCGGGCTGCGAGCAACAGCAGGACCTGACGAACCTGCGGGAGAAGCAAGCAGACCCGTCTTTTGCGTCGTTGATGAGTGCAAGCTGTCATCGCTTTTCACTTCACCCCCCAAGGTGGCCTGGTGGTGTTAGAAACATTTCTGCTGGAGAACCTGGGAAATTGCTAACCAGGCTAGCGCCTCTGTAGTGCCTCCATTCAATTTAATTAATATATTGTATTTTGCTACAGAACTATGTCAGGGAACTATCCTAAAGCTTTGGTTTACCTTGGCTAGTTTTTTTTAATCAACCAATCGGTAAACATAGATTCTAGGCAGAACCAATAGGTTTAAAGTTTAAACCAAACCATCTACATGGGCTATGCTGAGGAGGCCTAGCCAACATGGTGACCCTGCAGCAGATATTTCATTCGCTGCATTCATCACCCTAAGAGATGAGGGGAATTTAAAGAGGAGCTGATATGGGATTTACTGCGTGTTATATATGACTGCATATAGGATTTATGGCAGATTGTGTTCCCTCTCATTTGAATAAGGAACAAATGCTCGGTGACCTTGTGGCATGCCTTTGCACTTGTGCGCCCCAGTTGCCTGGTGTAATAAATGTTACGTGGTTGTGTGTTTGTGTGTGTTTGTGTGTGTCATATGACACTGTGTGTGTGTGTGTATTATATCACTGTGTGTGTGTGTGTCATATGTCACTGTGTGTGTGTGTGTATTATATCACTGTGTGTGTGTACGTGTATGCAGTGACACCTGAAGGTGCTGTCCCCACCACCTCCCACTGATGTTGCGCGTTTGAGGTTTTCAGCACACGCACCCATTACAAATGCAGGGGTCTGTTGACGTGGGTGGGGGGTGGTTAGATGTTGCAGAGGATAATGACGTACATGAGGCATGAGGCCGTAATGCAACCCACCATTGTCCCAACGAAGGCCTACATTGGTCACGTTGCAGAAAAATGGCACTGTTTTTATTTTTTAGGTTGGTTATCAATGGTGCTGCAGAGTACAAACTGTACTGCAGTATGACACCATTTTCCTGTGTGTGTGAATGTGATTGTGTTTGTACGCACATTTGTTTGTGTGTGTGTGTGTGCGTGTGTGTGTGTGTGTATGAGTGAAACAGGGGGGAGGGGATGGGCGTGTATGTGTGTGTGTGCGCGTGTGTGCGTGTGTGTGTGTGTGTGAGTAAAAGTGAGAGTGAGAGGTTGGTTTGGAGGGAATGGGCGGTGGATGGCTGGTAATGGCTTCATCTCAGTGTGCTGTTAAGAGGCTCACCTTGACGACAGAGGTGGTGACCCTGTGCAGAGCTGTTTTCACCACCACACAAGGCTGCAACTCGCTCTCTCTCTCTCTCTCTCTCTCTCCCTCTCTCCATCCCTCTCTCTCTCTTTCAGCAGCATTTACTGAACTGACAGGCCAGACACAGTGTCATAGTGTGTGTGTGTGTGTGTGTCTGTGTGTGTATGTGTGTGTGTGTGAGTGAGTTTTCACACACGAGAGTATAGTATGTTTGTATGAGAACATATTTAGGTGTGTTTGGTAAGGTAAGGTCCCTGTTTGGACATATTCACAATCAGTCTCTTGTGCATGCATTTGGAAAATATGTGTACCAAATAATCGGAAGATCACATTCGACCACAATTTGCCTCTAAACTACAACTATCATTGTTTATTCATCATAGGAATTAGTATTATCGTAGAGAATATACATATGCAAAATAGTGTCAGAAATTAGCTGCCCCTTATCCCATTGGACCTTATTCAGTTGAGACAATTCCCATTAATACAAGCTGATTATACAGATATAAAATTCTATTGAATTAAAATTGAAAACGCAGTCGAAAATACAGACATGTGTCTTTAATATTAATGCAGAATATTTTATTTACATTGTGGATGCCTTGATAGTTCTGCATGTGAGACCTCCTGCTAGGCTAGCTAGCATGCTAATGCTTGCATTCTTCAGCCTTCCTCCCCAGGGCCCGCAACCTCAAGTACTTACCTAATTAGCTCAGGGAAAAGCTGAATTATTCATTCCTTTCTAAATCATTCAGAGGGTCCCCTAATATGGGCCTTGTAAATGAACAGAGCTATGCCCGATCAGTGTGATAACATTTTCACCTTCTTTCTCTCTCTCTCTCTCTTTCTTACTCATTCTATCTCTCTCTGTCTCTCTCTGTGCCTCTCTCTGTCATTCTCCCTGACTCCCTCACTCTATTTCTCTATCTCTATCTCTCGCTCTCCCTCCTCGTTCTCTTCCTCTCTCTTCCTCTCTCTCTCTGTGTCGGCCCTGGAGATAATTGTTCACAAAGAGAAGGAGGGTCTTTATGTGTTTACCGTAACACAGCATTCAGCTCGGGAGAATTGTTTTCATTGTGAGTTGACTAAAGAGGAAGATTGATAAGTGAGTGAGCACCCCTTCTCCTTCCTAGTCTGTTTGTGATTATCAATGCCAGCCATAAGTGCATTAGCCTGCGAAGGATCATTCTCATCTCCTGGCTGCTTCCAGCTGCTGGAGCAATGCCTGTGTGTTTGTCTAAACTTAGCAGTAAACAGGACCCAGTCAAATGAAAAGTAAACTTGCATCAGCCGTACACACGTACACACCCACCCCCCACCCCAGCCATTCCCCTACACTCCGCCCACTTGTGCTAGAAACCAGAAGTGATAGGGATTATTGTTCTTTTTTTGAGAATAATATTTGACTAGGCGTGGATCCAGTGGCGCTGGTATGTTCTCTCCTTGCTGGTTTTAGTCTGTTTCCTGAGGTTCTTAAGTGGTCAGAGAGTTGTCCCACTGACCCTCTCTGGCTGCAGTTGATACTGAAGCTGGAAAGACAAACAAATTTTGGTTTTATGTTACCACTTGCACTAATATTTGTGGACACCAGTTTCTCCCAAAATCCGAAGGTTCCCTGGCTGGCTTAGCCTGAGAGCATTCCAAGGAGTTACATTTCAGGACAATATTCTTCCCAGACGTATCTATTCATAGCTGCACTTCTCCTCTGGAATATGAAATCAGAAGAGCTGATTTTTTTCATTTTTAAGTTAAAAATCCAAGATAACATTTTGCGATCATTATTTAAATGATTTTTCTTCCCCCGAAAAAAAAAAACACAGAGCTGTAAGAGATGTAACATATTAGGCGTCTGATGCAAACGCATGAAATATAGAGTCTGACACTGAATATTAGATTAAGCTCTCCACCCTATAGACTGATTACCATGATGTCGGAGCTGAATTCCTTATGAATTATTAATTTATTTAGACCTGAGATTATGAATACATTTATGAAATATATTCTGAGGGAGGATGCGGGAGGGTGGTGGCGGGATCACAGTGGGGCCGGAGTGGGAACAAAGCAAACGACGTCTCAAGACAACAGCGGGAGATGGGAGGGATGGAATTTCTCTTTCTCTTTTCTCTTTCTCTTTTTTTTCTCCTCTCATCTGCCTGTCTCTTAACCTCGTTAATCTGTCACACCTCCCCCCCCTAACCCTTCATTTCAATTAAGAAAATTACTTTTTAGTTCAATTAACAATAATTCACGCTCAACTGAATAAAATTTATTAAACAATTATAGCGGGTGGTTTTGCGAGAGCATTGGCAATGAGATTAAGGCAAGGCATTACTGTTCCTGGCAGAAAGGGGCTAGTGCTCGAAGTAGCCTTTAGTTGAGGTGGTGTTTTTGTAATGAGTGTGTGTCTGTGTGTGTGTTGGTGGGCGGGGGGGTCAGGGGGGATGGGACTGGCACAAGGGGAAAAGAGGTTGGGGGGGGTGGTCTGGTCGGGGGGTGGGGGGGGGGGGTGGGGGGGGGGGTGGTGTCAAGGAGTGTGCTGGGGAGCTATGCTATGACTGTTGCAGGGGGCTGGGGGCTGGGGGGGGTGGTGGTGGG
>CM059278.1:27027031-27032031 GCA_030347295.1 Setipinna tenuifilis
TGACATAGACAGAGACATAGTTTACATATTCATGAGCAATTAGTGGGAAATAAAATTAGCCTTTGTAGTTTAATTATGTTGTGCGTCGACCTTGTTGGTTGCGATGCCGTGCATTGTTGGGGTAATTATGTGTAGCATAATATACAGAAGTGATGCTCAGTAATTAGTATGATTGGGATACAAGTAATCAGTGGATTGCACACAACCACAAAACCTTAAATGAGAGGAAAATTTGAGTTGAACAATACTATACTTGTAACATAACATTTACAGTTTTGGTAGAACACTCTTATTTGTCGTTTGTTTAGTGCAGAAGTTTAGACCAGCAATGACAAGGTCTGCTCTGTTATTATGCCGTGGCTTTTCACTGTACATGTTGTCACAGTGGTGACAATTATGGCTATCACAATACATGGACAGTTTTCTATGATACATGGACGTACTCTTAAGTCGTGGTGATTCAAATAATAGGCTTTCCTCCTTGTTTGTGTAGTACACATTTGTGTAAGGACAATATGTGTTTCGCTCAAAATACATTTTATACAGCCTTTTCCTCTGTCTCTCTGTTTTTGTTGTCTCCACGTATTTGTTAGAATGAATGAAAAGACGATCTCTGCGTAGCCACAGTCCATGTTAATATTCATGTGTGAACAACAGCAGTAATAATACAGGATCCATACGCACACTGGGGACTCGGTTGTGCATCTATTCCCTCCTGTACCAGTGGCACTTGTACGCTGCTTCCTTGATAGCGACTGTGAAACACTGAGCGTGTGATTTTTTTTTCTTTTCCTCCCCCCATTCGTTTGCAATTAGGAAATGTAAATCAGGCAGGTGCTGCTGGCGCCTATTGGAATTTTTATTTGTTTTACCTCAGGCCTCTTCTTCCACCTCTCCCTCTTTCTCTCTCTCTTACTCTCTCTCTTTCTCTCTCATTCTCTCTCCCTTACTCTCTCTCACTCTCTCTCATTCCCTCTCTCTCTCCCCCCTTTTTTCCTTTCTCTATGTCTCAGCACCAACACCAAACAAGAGCTGTCATGGTGAGGCGATCTCCACTGGCAGCTTGTTGTTGTCAGCGCAATCAGAGCTCCTCGGCTGCCAAACCGCTTCTGACATCCCCTCCCTAAAAGCGGTCAAGCCCCCCCCCCCCCCGCCCCCCTCCATTACAACTCCCCCGCCACCACACCCCCCCACCCCCTCCCAACACGCCATCACTCACACATCAGTTTTTAACTTTGCTCGCTAACACTGCATGTCACATACAGATTTGAACACTATTTCAGTTCTGTGACTAGCCTCTGTATCACTCACTGACTCTAATTAGAGTTGGATTGTATTCGATTCATATTAATTAGATTTATATTGGACTGGTGGTAATGGCCAATCGATTATAATCAGGAGTTATACAATGTTTTTTTTTTCATGACTGTGCTTTTCTGTGTGTTTGTGTGTAGCCGTGCTGGTATGTGGTGGCAGTAGAGTAGAGTGCAGTTAGTTGCTGTTGGCGTGCTGATGGTCTCCTGGCTTAGTGATTGTGTATTCTTGATCAGACTGAGACATATTGAGACCTTTTTTCTGCGTTCCTCTCTCCTCTCTGTCAGGCAGCCTGGCTCGTGTTGACATTTGGCAAATGCCTCAGGGCACTGGCGCGCCGTCACCCCCTTTCGCACACAGCTTCACTATTTAGCACAGGGCTGCACCTCCTCTCAAGTGTACACACACACACGCACACACACGCGCACACACACACACACATACACACACACATGCACACACCACACACACATACACACACATGCATGCGCACACACGCACATTGACGGATGCATGCACACACGCACACACACAAGCACAAATATACATACATATACACATACAGGCACACAAACTTGTACATACACAAGAACATACATATACACCCAAGTACAAACACACTTACAGGCACATGCACAAGTCGACACGGTATACACACACAAGCACACACACTTAGACATATACAATACCACCCACACACATGCTCAAACACACTACTTTTGACCCTTTTTCTTAATAAAGAGATAGCCTGTGACATTGGACAGAGTGTAGTGCATCTCATTGTAATATATTGCATCCTCTTAATTTCATATCTCAAATCCTCCCTCCTCGTCCCTCCAATAGGAGCTCGACAGCATGATTGTGAAATTCACTGATACATAATTTACAACAAATGGTATTATCAGGCAAGTGTTTGGACAGTTGGAACGCAACTTATTTCCAGGATGACTGTAATATTCCAATTGGAAGCCCACTTGTGAGATTTATCATGGGCCAGTGTGCACGCGTGCGTCTGTAAGTGTTTGTATGTGTGTGTGTGTGTGTGTTTGTCAGCGGGTGTGCGCATATGTGTGTATGTCTGTGTGTGTGTGTTTGTGTGTGTGAGTGAGAGAGAAAGTGTGCGCACATTTTTATACTCCACTGGCAAGAGCCTTATTCCCACCAGCTGTCGGAATGCATAAAAAACAGGCTTGTTGTTAAGTCAGGGGCTTAAAACGCTGCCAAAAAGAAAGCTGAATAACAGCATTAATTCTGTGATTTGAGCCACCACTCAGGCGCGCGTTTAAAAGTGCTTAAAAACTAGCAGCTGGTGTCAACAAGGTAATAAAGAGTGGCGCTGGGGAACGCTCAGCGCGATTAGCGATGGGGAAGCGGGATGCTTGTGTTGGTTTAAACAGTAGCGATCGCGTAGGGGGAGTGCGACTGCCCTGGCACGACTTGGGGATGGGAGGGGGGGATTGGACCATGCCAGTGCAGCAGCCCACAGTGCCTCAGGAAGCAGAGAGAAGCCCTCCCGGTCGGACCACTGGCTAGAATCATAGACTATATATATAAGAGAACTGGACACACCCTCTGTGGCGTCACGCATAGACTCTTACAGGTCACACAAAGCTCCAATTGAAGGTCCTGGGAGCAGCCATCTTTGCCAATTCATTCTATAAAAGTCAATGTAAACTATCTAGGGATTACACTAATTTATTCTAAAAAAAAACCCCTCAGAGTTATCATGGACTGGAACACTACTGAAACACACCAAAATGGTTTTTGAACCCAGGTGTAAATACGTTTAGTTTGGCTGTGAAAATTGACTTTCTTTGGGAAGTTGCTCGCTTCTGCAGCAAGCACCCCAATGGATGTCTTCATAGTTTAGCCTGGAATGTTGCCGCTTGGTTAGAATGTGGCATATGTCTCCTAGCCCCCTACCCCAGCCCATAGCACCACTCTCAAGGTCATTTTCCACTCTGGGCCTCCTCAGTCCTCATCCCTTTGCTAATGATTCTCCTTAATAACTATGTTTTTTTTCTTTCTTTTTTAAATAATGAAATATGTCTTTTATTTACCTTATACTTATTGTACTTTTATCATTTTAAGCATGTACACTTACTTTATAATTTCTGCTTGTACATATGCTTCTTTGCTTTTATTTTTGTTAAGCACAGTTTGTGTATGAAATGCGCTATACAAATAAACTTGCATTGCCTTGCCTATGCACATATACAGGCCCTTTCTACGTTAGCAGGAATAGTTGGGAACAGCTATAGTGCTAATAATGGATCTTTCTTGAAATGGTTAACCCAATCAATGATACATATCTTGAATATACGGCAATTGTCACACAATGTACCGTGAAATAACTGTTGCTTACATTACATTGTGAAGCACCTACCATGGTCACCACAATTGTTCATCTGAAATCTGAAAGTCTGAATATGGTGGGAAACAGACAATATCTTCAAGAATATTAACAATATTCCAACATGCTATACAACTGAAGGTTGACATTTCTCTGACTTTTGACACAGTGTGTTACTTTCATTATCTTTGCCACATTCCCAACCATATTTCTTTAACAGTTGGACCAGTTTATTGGGCCAGTAAGAAAGTCATCGTTGTGCTCAAAACAGTGATGCAAATGCAATGCAAATCGAATGATGACAGTGATAATGACTTGTTTTATCTCTGTGGGTTTGATTTTTTTTTTCAAGCACGTCTTTCATGTCTTCTTTCCAGTTACACTGTTTTTCTCACCCTAACTTCACACTCGCATCCTTTCTCAAGCTAAACTTCACAGCGGGGGATTCGGCGTTGCTGGGCCCCGGAGGAGATGCAACCAATGGTTTTCAAACTAAGTGCGCTGCTTGGCCATAACACACAAGTTAGTCTGTGAGAGTAAACAACACAGCTTTATGTGTAAAGTGTGCTTTTTTATGTTTTGGATGGGAAGGGTAGGGGAGCGCTGCACAAGAGGATGACTGAGAGGAGCTTAGAGTTGCCTTTCCCTGCCGGCATGTATGTGTAATTGTGTGTGTATGTGTGTGTGTGTGTGTGTGTGTGTGTGTGTGTGTGTGTGTGTGTGTGTGTGTGTGTGTATGTGTGAGTGAGTGAGAAAGAGAGATAGAGAGAGAGACAGAGACAGAGACAGAGAGGGAGAAAGAGAGAGAGAGCGAGAGAAAGAGAGAGAGAAAGAGAGAAAGAGAAAGAGAGAGAGAGAGCGAGTGAGAGAGCAGCCTGATCGCTGAGGTGGTAATCTAATTTAGGAGTCAAGGCTTTGTTGGCCACGAGCCACAACGTGCATTATGCCTCTCCCACGCCGAGCCTCGTTTAAACCATCCACCATGTTGGGGAAGCCATTTGCAAACTGGTCGCCCGTGGGGTTGATTTCATTTCTTCTCCTTCTCCTCCTCCTCCTCCTCCTCCTCCTCCTCCTCCTCCTCCTCCTCCTCCTCATCTCTCTCTGTCCCTCTCTTCCGCTCCCTCTTTCTACCTCCACATCTCCTCATCCCTTCTTCCTTCTCGTGGGTGTTACATTCATCCGTAGTGATAAAATCCCCTACTGATCCCCCCCAAAAAACCCAAACCCTTCTCCCTATTGCGAATAAGACTTTCAATTTGGCAAAATTGATTGCAAGGTGACCCTTTAATGAAAAGGGATCCTGACCCGACAGGTGCAGCCATCTTTGCAGGAG